>JANTPZ010128152.1:0-16131 GCA_025593235.1 Vachellia pachyceras
TTGATCATTACCTTTTGAATTTAGAACATCCCGCAAGTGGAAATATCTATAACATAACTTCTAAGAGGATTAAATCAAACGATTTGAATCCAACCTACTTATGGCATTGTCTTCTAAGCCACATAAATGAGAAACGCATTTCTAAACTCCACCAAGATGGATTTCTTAACTCTTTTGATTTTCAATCAATCGACACGTGCGAATCTTACTTATTGGGAAAGATGACTAAGGCACCTTTTACTGGGCACAATGAGAGGGCCACTGATTTATTGGGCCTCATACATACCGATGTATGTGGACCACTAAACACTCCTGCCAGAGGAGGTTACATGTACTTCATTACTTTTATATATGATTTCAGTAGATATAGCTATGTTTATCTAATGAGACATAAATCTGAATCTTTTGAAATGTTCAAAATATTCCAAAATGAAGTACAAAACCAACTTTTTGTAAGACAATTAAGAGCCTTTGATCTGATCGAGGAGGTGAATATTTGAGCCAAGAGTTTGTTGACTATCTTAGGAGTTGTGGGATAATCTCACAATTCACTCCTTCAGGAACCCCACAATGGAATCGAGTTTCTGAAAGGAGGAATCAAACTCTTTTAGATATGGTTCGATCTACGATGAGTCAAACAGATCTTCCACCTTCCTTTTGGGGTGATGCACTGGAAGCAGCTGCGTTTACACTGAATCATGTTCCATCTACGGCAGTTGAAAAGACACCATATGAGATATGGACTGGAAAGAAACTGAGCTTGTCTTTTCTCAAGATTTAGGGATGTGAGGTCTATGTTAAACTGCAAGCCTCTGATAAATTATCAAACAGATCTTCCAAATGCCTTTTCGTGGGTATCCCAAGGAAACAAAGGGATACTATGTCTATAATCCCACCGAACACAAAGTGTTTGTTATTCGAAATGGTGTCTTTCTAGAAAGAGAGTTCATCTCTAAAAGAACCAGTGGGAGCAAGTTGCATCTCAAAGAAGTTTGAGAATCTCAAGACCCCATAGAGCCACTGATGGAAGACAGAGAAGACTCACAAGATGTTGTTAAGCCTCTTCAAGTAACACAAAACCTATGAAGGTCTAATAGATCACAACAACCAACTCAGAGTTATGGTTTTTTTGTTACTGGGAGTCATGATGTGTTGCTCATTGAACTCAATGAGCCAACCACCTATCAAGAGGCTATAGTAGGACCAAACTCTGACAAGTGGCTAGATGCTATGAAGTCTGAAATGCAATCCATGTATGATAATCAAGTATGGACCTTAATTGACCCACCTGAAGGTGTAAAAATCATTGGGTGTAAATGGGCTTTTAAAGAGAAAATCGACATGGATGGCAATGTCAATATCTTCAAGGTAAGACTGGTTGCAAAAGGATTCACACAAACTCATAGTGTTGACTATGATGAAACCTTTTCTCCAATAGCGATGGCCAAGTTAATCAGAATCCTTCTTGCCATTGCAGCATATTATGACTATGAAATATGACAGATGGACGTCAAGACAGCTTTCCTTAATGGAAAGCTACTTGAGGATGTGTACATAACATAGCCTGAAGGATTTGTGTGTTCAAAGGACTCTGGTAAGGTATGCAAGCTTCAACTGTCCATTTATGGATTAAAGCAGGCATCATGGAGTTGGAATCATCGTTTTGATGAAGTAGTTAAAGAGTTTGGCTTCATTCAAAACATGGATAAACCTTGTGTTTACAAGAAAGTCTATGGGAGCACAGTTGTATTCCCGGTGCTTTATGTTGATGACATCTTACTCATTGGGAATGACATTCCTGCCTTGCAGAGTGTCAAGTCTTGGTTAGGAAAGTCATTTTTAATGAAAGACTTAGGCAAAGCCAATTACATCCTAGGGATTAGGATCTATAGATATAGATCCAAGAGGCTTATAGGCTTAAGTCAGAGTACATATATAGACAAAATATTGCATAGGTTCAGTACACAGGATTCAAATAGAGGGTACATACTCATGTCTCATGGCATCCTTCTCTCAAAGGATCTGTGTCCAAAAACACTGGATCAGAGAAATCGCTTGACTAAGATTCCATATGCCTCAGCTATTGGATCGATTATGTATGCCATGTTATGTACTCGACTGGATGCCTCATTTGCATTGAGTATGACCAGTAGGTACCAGAAAGATCCAGGTGAGGGTCACTGGAACGCCGTTAAGAATATCATTAAGTACTTGAGAAGGACTAAGAACTTACTCTTGGTATACGGTGGTTTGGATGATGAGCTCTGTGTAATTGGTTACACAGATGCGAGTTTTCAGACTGACCAAGATTACTCTAGATCGTAGTTGAGATTTGTATTCCTATTGAATGGTGGGCAGTAAGCTGGAAAAGCTCTAAGCAAAGTACAGTAGTTGATTCTGCAACGGAAGCCGAGTATATAGAATATCTTTTGAAATTTGAATTTCAAGATTAGATCTAGAATATCCTTCTGAAATTAAAATTCAAATTTTTCAAGATTAATAAAAGATGAATCTTTTATTATGATGTACTCTATAAGCTTTATAAATATAAGTGATCGTGGACAGAAGAAAAAAATCCAATTTTCGAAATTGAGTCCATTCTTTAGCCAAGAAACCCTGGAGAGAATGGAACTAAAAGGCGCTAGCACGCTGCTATTGTTGGAGACTAATCGTGTGGATACCAGTAGAGGAAGGCGATAAAACACGTCAGCTCTTCGTGATCGAAAGTAAGAACATGGGACGTTATGGAACCTGAAGAGATCCAGACGCAAAGTAAGAGACAATCTTGAAACGCAAAAGGTACGCCTTCATCTCCTCGATCTAAACGCCTTTATCAGATCCGTATTTGGGATTAGAAAATTTTAAATTCTGCTGCGTGTATGCACTAATCCCAAGAACAGGTTGTCAATTACCTAGATATTTAACAGATCAAATTGGGAGCTTAAAAAATCTTGCTAGACTTTACCTCTCTGGCAACAATATCCAAGGTGAAATCCCTAGATCACTAGGAAATCTTGCATCTCCAATTTATCATGACCTTTCAAATAATTGATTTAGTGGATTCCCTTTTGGCATACTAGGATCACTTTCTAAATTGTGTTTGCTTTACATCCAAGATAATACATTCAATGGAATTGTAAAAGAGGCCCACCTTAATTTCTCCCACTTAAACCATTTCTATGCATCAAGAAACCAATTTGCTTTACAAGTGAGTCCCAATTGGAGTCCTCCTTTTCAAATTTTGGAGTATCTAGGAATGGCTTTCTGGTATCTAGGTCCTGACTTTCCATTACGGATTCAATCACTAAAGCATCTCTATTATTTGGATATAGTGAACACACATATATTTGGTCGTATTCCAGCTTGGGTTTGGAGCATATTTGACAATGCTTTTAAATCTCTCTCACAATCAATTTGATGGCGAGCTTTCAAATATATGGAAGAATTCCATTCATATCCCAAGTATTGTGGATTTAAGCTCGAATAAGTTAAAGGGTCAATTGCCTTGCATATCACCTCATATGATTTATGTAGACCTCTCAAGAAATCAATTTTTAGGATCCAAAACACATCTTTTGTGTCCTAAACATGATGAGATGAAGAACCTAGAATTTCTCATATTGGCATCAAATAATTTATCAGGAGAAATTCCTGATCGTTGGATGATGTGGCCAAAACTTGGTGAAGTGAACTTAGCAAACAACCAATTGACTGGGATCCTACCCTCATTTATCAGATCATTATCCTTATTGGAAGTGTTGCAACTTCGGAAGGATAGTTTCTTTGTAACGTTTCCAACTTTCTTGAAGAATTGCAGCAAATTGATTTCTTTGGATTTGGGTAACAATCAATTTTCAAGAACAATTACATCATGGGTTGGACAATGCTTGCCAAATTTGAAGATACTTGTTCTTCGATCAAACAAGTTCTTCGATCAAATTCCCTATCAAATATGTTACATGAGGCTATTACAAGTGTTGGACCTTGCACAAAACAAGGTGACAGGACATATACCCAAATGTATCCACCATTTGAGTGCTATTTCAATGGTTAATAGAAGTTCAGTGTTGTACATTCGTTGCAATGGAGCAAACAACACAAGGCATTTAATTCTTGAGGAGCTCCTTTCCCTAAAAGGAAGAGTTGATAATTATAGATCAATTCTTGGTCTCGTCAAAAGTATTTACCTATCAAGTAATAAATTGTCTGGAGAGGTACCAATGGAAATCACAAGACTTGAGGGGTTACAATTTTTAAATGTTTCCAATAATTGTTTGAGGGGTCAAATTCCATACAGCATTGGGAAGATGGAATCACTAGAGTCTATGGATTTCTCAAGGAATCATTTTTTTGGTGAAATCGCACTGAGCATAGCGATGTTACGCTTTTTGAACTTGTCAAGCAATGATTTGGAGGGGAAAATTCCTACAGGGACACAATTGCAAAGCTTCGAAGCATCTTGTTTTGTTGGAAACAACCTATGTGGTCCTCCTCTCACTTATAATTGCACTTCAAGGGATTCTGATCAAGATAAGGACAATAATGTTATTGATCATGGGGAGGGGATTGATTGGTTTTCTTTAAGTATTACATTAGGATTGGTAGTGGGATTTTGGGTTGTGTAGCTCCCTTGCTCTATAGTAGATCATGGAGATACATTTATTTTCAATTTCTAGATAGCATGTGGTACAAATTGCAACCTTTTTTTGTTAGACATATAAACTAGGGGTGCATTTGTACTTAGGTTAAGGACTTTTTTGAAGTTAAAGTGGAACTTTATGTTGGTATATGATATGTTTTTTGCGCCCTTTTCAACATCATATTAGATGTTGAGGTTTTGATAAGCCATACAAATTAAACTCAAAAGTGACAACAACTTAACAATCAAAATCATAGATGTAGGCTTGTATTATGAAGATAGCAGTTATGCCTATAGCATTAATGAAGCAACTAGATACCTGAAGTGCATCAATCTAATGGGACGATGCAGCGTGTCTATTAAAAACGGTTGAAATTTTCTTTCTCTCTGTTTTTTACCATCAATAATGGATGAGATACGTGTGGCTCATTTTCCTCATGGTGCTTTCTTTCTTTCTTTTTTTAAGTCATCAATAACTGGTGAGATACGTGTGCCTCATTAGTTGACGATGTGTAGATTAGTTGCAGTTTGAAAAATAAAGTTAATACTAGCAGTTAGTTTCAGTCAAAGTTTATCCCTAAGATTTTTTTGGTTACAGTATTCTTAATAATGAGTTACATTTATCGTTGCGGATAGAATGGAAACTTAGCAATTTGCCATATAGGTGCTGATTTAGCGGGATGTTACCATATTTTTATTATTTTTATATCATGTACTTATATAAATTATGGGGTCAGAAAATTATTTCTATTTTCTAAAAGCCACTCTTCCATAAACTTTAGCTACTACCGTTAGGAGGAGGCCCCGGGATTGATTTGACCAATATATGCTTCACACTCTTCACAAGGAAACCCTATGTTGAAACTAATTTAATTAGAAAAATGAGGCCTGAAAGAATAAAAGTCTCGACTGTAAATATCTATGGGAGATTTATTGTAAGATCCAAGTTATTTATGAAAATGTCCCAAGAAGTTGTCAATGACAAGTCGAGGAGTATCATTGACAAGGTTGAAGACATGCTTTTGTATTATAGATGAGGAATTTCGTAATTTTATTTTTTCCCTAAGGCTCTGCTTGGATGGAGAGAAAAGTTGAGAGGAAAGAAAATGGGAGGGAGAGAAAACTGGAGAGAAAATGTTATCACCTCCCCTGCTTGGGTGGATGAAAGAAAACATGGAGGAAGGAAAATGGGCAATTACATAAAAGACTAAAATACCCTATGTTATGTTTAAAACTAATTGATATTATTATCAATAAATAATTTAAAACCAAATTATTTGTTAAAGAAATATTTTCATATTATTATATTTTAAAGTTAGATAATGTATGAAAAAATATTTTTGAAAAAGTTGATAATTTTTTAAATTAAAAATAATAAAATATTTACTTAAGATGTCAATTAACCTAACAAATTGTAGAAAATGCACGAATTGTGTTCTATGGCTTATATTTGTATAAATTACTCTTCCATATGCACTATCGTCAAGGCCAGTCTTGAGGATGACAGGGATATCATTCTTCAGAAAATTCAGAACTGCTTTCCTCTTGTGCCGTATCGTCTCTAGTTGCGACTTTGTGTGGTCCAAGAACATTTTGCTGTTTCAAAAGAGAAACCAAAAACCAATAAAAAAGGTTTAAGGAACAAAGAGGCTAGTTGGGTACTCTTCAAAGAATGGGTGGTCAAATTAAGCCACAAATTGTAAACTTAGATCGTTGGTTAGCCTTGAAAATGGATCAAGAATATTAATTTTGATTTCCAAGGATTGTATAGTGACAACCCCAGGGTCGTTCTCACCGGAAGCTAGTCGCGTACTAATAATTCTTAGCTCGTGAATATGGTTGTAATGCAAATGCAATAAGTTTCAATTCAAATTAAGCTATGTACCTAAACTAACTACAGAATTAAAACTTATTTTTGGTATTTTTCTGAGTTAAAGAAAAGTAAGACATATTTGGATTTGAAAAGGGAGTGATAGTGTGTTCCTCTTGAAAATGAATTTCGCCTTTATGGTTCACAAAAGATTAGGGAAAGTATCAACTTCCGCACTAAGTTTTTAAAATAAAAAACCCCAACAATTCGTATGGGTCCGGAGCATCATACAATGATCTCCTTCTAAATCCCCACACGACTTGGTGGGTTTGAAACAACATAAAATGAACTCCATCCCATGAAATCTTGTAAGACCACTTAGTGTGTGTATTAAAGTCACAGAGTGATAAAATTAACTCCATACATTCTTGACTCTAAAACCAAGCACAACTAGGATGATAGAATACAACAACAAGATTTCATTGAATAAGCAAAATGAACTCCATTCTACTTTGTCAATCACAAAGCAACTCAATACACAATAATCCAAGTTTAGCTCAACCGAGACCGAGCATTTACACTCAAATTACAAAGTCCAACTCGGAATCCTAATAATCTATAGTGTAAATACAAATTGAAAGTAAATAATCCCCTTTTGGCACTTTGAACTCCGGCTCACTTCATCTTCAAGAGGATGGAGGTGTTCAGCTCCTCATGGGTGATGGAATTAAGCTTTGAATGGATGATGAATGCATGATAGATGGATGGATGATGAAGAAATAGGGTGAAATGGTGTTAATATGTGCTTAGGGTAGATGAAGAATGAAGTTTCTCTCCTCTCTCTTTTCACTCCAGCCTCTTCAGCCTCCCCCCTCTTTCTCTGCCTCGAAAATACCCTAATTTAGCATGACAAACCGTTATGGGTCGGGTTATTTTCCTTCTGAGGTAAAAATCAGGTACTGCGCGATATTCGCTGCGGCTAAATTGGGGTTTCACCGAGGTGAACCTCTCCCGAGAGTTCATTGCCTGATTGCTTGAACTTTAGCTGCAGCGAAAATTGAATTGTGCCGCGACGAACTTCTCCAAAACTGCTTCTCTTGCCCTCTTGTACGGAGTTCCTGAAATGAAATAGCAAATATAGGCAGTATCATTTGCTCATGATGCAATTTAGGCACAATAAATCATTATTCACGGCATATGTACCCAAAATCACAATAATCCAAATCAACAACTCCTAGTCTCAAATTAATCACAGAAGGATCATGTATGGGCTAAAATTGACTCTAAGATTCTGAAAATTCAAGCAGAAAACTAATACAAATAAAGCTCAATCAAATTCCCCCACACTTAAACCTTTGTACTCCTAGGCAAAGCTTCTTCAAAAACTTAAAAACAATCAATGCACTTAGGAAATGTACTCATAGGTCTAGGACTACAGTGGTAAAAACATTCATCAAGGAATTATCAAAATAATGGCAAAAACAATTATAAATTAAACTCTAAGAAAATTAAATTCAAGAGACCGAGTAAAAGAGATTCCTCTCCAAAGGTAGAAGTGTTTCTCTTAGCTCACCATGCAAGGACAATTTTTGCTCATGGTCTGCTCATCCAAATCTCTACCATAGGCTTGTAATTATTTTACCTCTCTACCACAAGATCAATACAATATGAATCAAGAGGGCTTAAAGGTTTAAGATGGATGATGGGGTTCTAAAGATAATGAAATGAAATAATGAAGTGAAATGAAATTCTTGAATACGCAGCACCGAAAAAGTACAATCAGTTAATACTTTGTAAGACTTTTAGAGGAATCCATTTTTTTATACTTCACATTTCTCTTTTTTCCCCTCTTTTTTCCTCTTTTTTTCCTCTTTTTTTATTTTTTCTTTTTCTTGAAGAAGGAAAATAACAACTGCTCACATATATAATTTCATCAACACATGGTTGCACTTATAAGAATAGATTTTTAAATGCTAGTTTTCAAGATTGAATGGTTCAAAGGGGTAGCAAGGGATGAAATAATGAAGGGTTTGTGTTTGGGCTAAATGAAAGGTTTTGAAATGAAGGCCTCTATCCTTTTTACAAAATATTGGATCATAGAGCTTTGATTAAAAATCAAGACAAGTTCTAGAGAGATTATGAATCAAGACAGACCCACTCTAATCAAATGAAATTAGGCCCAATTATCCTCACAACAAGGCTAGTGTCTCAATTAAATAGTCTCAAGAACTAAAAACGCAAAGGGTAAATTCAAAACTGATATGTGCTTATCAATTACTAATAACTCGAAAAATGCGATTAACCAAATACTTTGATCCTTAGACTTATGCATCAACCTCCCAATGCATTGGCTATGAAAATCACATTTTCATAAGCATTGCTTAGGAATGTTAAAGGCATTAAAGATGAGAGGAACTTTTATTTCAAAAATTCATAACCCCAATTAAATTTTTTTTAAATATGCACTGAGGTTTTGTCGCGGCTAACCAATTAGTTGGTCACGACGAACCACACCTGAGAGGTGGTTCTGTGTACACGTGATTTTCGCTGCAGCGCAACCATAAGATGGTCGCGGTAAAACTCACCCGAGAGGCTAAACTGCTTATTTAAAGACTTTCTCCGCGGTGAACAACAAAGTTGGTCGCGGCAAAAATGGTCAGAAAGCAAAAATTTAGTTCAATTCATCTGGAAATTCAATATTTTTTTTGAAAAAATTTAAAAGCAACTTGAAATTTTCCCAAGTTCTAAGACAAAAATAGCCCCACATTATCCTTCAAAAAGTTTCAAAAATTTCAGTTGCATGTTAAAAATCAGAATATTACTTGGGAACACTCTAAATTCTAAATCTCCCTCCACACTTAATTCAAACATTATCCTCAATGCTTGGAAGGTAAAATTTACAAATCAATGTGTGCTGCATTCTCAAGCAAATATCAGACATCCATATGCTCATGCAACAAAATTTGAGAAAAAAGCAAAGGAAAATCCATATATATACATATACAGCTGAAACGACAAAGTTAATGACCACATCCAGTTCTGACAAAAACTACATCAAAGTTCAACAATATCCATATGAAAACATGCAAAAAAGACCTAGTCATCCCCCTGCATTGCCAAATCACCTTCAGAATCTACCTCGGTAGCAACATCCTTCTCCTGAGCCCCCTCCGCTGCACTGCCCTCTCCGGATGGTCCGGCTCCGGAAGTCTCAGCACCACTATCATCATCCTCCTCTAGAGGTAACTCAAAATGCATGCTCTGCGCAATCAGGGTGTCCATTCTCCGGCGGTACCTCCGCTCCTTCTCAAATGAAACTCTGAAATGCTAAAACTCAGCAGCTAAGCTCTCAAGTGAGACAGGGACTGGTGATGGTGGATGGTCGTCCGATGCCTGAGGTGCTGGAACCTTCTCCTTTTCACCCAGCAAGTCATCAATATCTATATACGGCTCAGGCTGGGGTATGGGAGCTTTACGGATCCTATCATAAGTAAACACTGGGGCAGGGGCAAATGGGTGGTCCTCAGGATACTCCAGTATATCCAACTCAGTGTACATGTCAGAAATGAGATAAGGAAAAATGATAGCCTTCATGATTTTCAATGTGAGTATGGCATCACGAAGGGAAGAATAAATGAGGGTGGAATATCGAAACAGATCCCCTGCATTAACATGTAAATGCAAAGAGCCTATTTCTTCGTCAGGTTTGCTAAGCGGCTAGTAGGCAAAATGTTGCTGCAAACAAGGTGGATGGAAGGTTTAGTTTCGGGGCGACACTCAGATAGGTGAATGTACATCTCAGACCTATGAGGAGTGTGCCAACCTTTTCCAGGAAGACACAAGGTCTCTACTATCTCATCCGTAGGGACATGCCGACTCAAGAATTGAATGAATTGGTCATGCTCAGGGGTGGGTAAAGCAAGATGGGTACCGATGGTATGGCGAGTAATGGCATGCTGAAGTAAAGTACCTCGGCAATCAATGAAAAGAGCAGACCGGTAACGGTATAAGGCGTAGAAATGGTGGACGAACGCTAGGTTACCCTGGGAACACTCGTGGACAAGGCTAGTGAGGCCAGACTGAGTTATTCTGTGGACAAAATGGTGGTTGGTAGGAGTCAATGGGAATGAGCGTTCCTTTACCAAAGGACGCTCTCAGTCAGCACTAGGATTTCCTCAAAGGTCAGGGATGGCTCAGGATAAGGGCTAGGGGGTCTACTACGTTAGGTCTTTTAGTCCTAGGCATGGCTGTTAGCTAGACTCACAAGAATAATAAAGAAAAACAACAAAAATACAGAGTTAACACAGGCGATAAACAACAGTAGCTATCATTGGCTGCGCGAAAAATATGGTTCGTCATGGCTAAAATATAATTTGGTCATGGCGAATCATCTTTTTAGTCGTGGTGAAAATTGCAGAACAGGCAATTGCAGTGACACGCGATGAACGAAAACAACACGAAAACGAAATGAAGAGAAAGAGAAATGGCGAAGTGCTTACTTTAGAAGGAAAGAATGAAGTGGTGTCAGGAATTGCAAGAGTCGCAGTGGCAAACTATGAAAGGATCACAATGGAAGAGAAAACACTCGACAGCGATGGCGAAACCAATGGTGAAACACAAAGAATGAAATGAAAACTATAAACACAAAGAACGAAATGAAAACTAGCTTAAAAAGAAAACAGCGGGAGACGAAAAGACACAATTTTCAATGCGGAAAACTAATGTTTGGTCGTGGCGAAAATACGAAGAGTCTTAATACTGGTCACGGCGAAAAACAAATTTTGTTGTGGTTAACACTTCCCGAGAGAACACACATCACAATCAACAAGTTTGGCCGCGGCGAAAAATTAATTTCGTAGCGGCGAAATGTGACAGAGAAGCACAAACACAGAGATGAAAACACAACACACAAAATAAAAGGCAGCATTCAAGCCTAAAATTTAACCAATCAATATCCACATTCTAACTCTGCAGGCAAGCCTCTCTTTAACACAAATCTTTTGAAGATAAGCTAATCACAAATCCGAGGGAGTTTATTGAATTTAACAACAATCCTATGCTATAAATCAAAATTAAACTACTAGAAATGTTCCTTCCCCACACTTGAATCATTCACATTCACAACATAGTCATTGAAAATTCAAAGTAAATGACTAAGGAGTGGAAAAGAACAACCTGAAAATCATGGCAGCTTATAAGATTCATTGGCTTTCCCATGCTCTTTTTTTTATTTTCCATACAGCACATGCATTGGTGCAGCCGGTTTATTGATGCTTTTCTTGATGGCTCTGCAAAATCAAATGAAATACCTCTCCCGGAGGTGTCATCATTGTCTATATAGGGAAAGGTGTTTATGTATTCACCGGTTGATGTCACTAAATGTGCGTATGGCAATGTAAGTGTGCTATCAACCGATGCAACATGAGTGCATTTATCAATAGTTTTATAGGAGCAAAATGGGTAATCAGGGGATTTAAGAGGAATTTTCAAATGTTTATCATCAAATGATACACATGGATAAAAATGTGAACATGACAATTCATTTTCTATTTCAAATTCAATGCATACATCATCAACAATAGCATCAAGAGTACTAACGTTCAGCAATGAACAATCCTTATGTGGGTGTTTTATAGCCTCATGTATGTTAATGTTGATCTTACTTTCCCCTACTTCCATCGATATGCTTCCTTCTTTTATGCTAATAATAGTGTTAGCAGCCCTCAAGAAGGGTCTACCTAAAATCAAGGTGGACTCACTAATGGATTCTTTAGACATGTCTAACACATAAAAGTCGACAGGGAAAACTAAGTCTTTAACTTTTACAAGAATATCCTCAACAATCCCATCAGGATACCTAATCGATATATCCGCTAGTTGGAGTACTACGGATGTGGGCTTCAAGTTCTTGACCCCTAAAGCTTGATAAACCGACTTTGGCATCACATTAATCGCAACCCTAGATCCAGTAATGTTACCCCTATGGTAATTTTTCCTATAGTGTAAGGGATGGTAAAAGATCCTGGGTCTTGACATTTCACAGGAAGTTGTGGTTTAAATAATGCTGAAACATTTGAGCTCACTTGGACTCTTTCATTAGGTATAAATTTCCTTTTATTTGTGCACAAGTCCTTAAGATATTTAGCATACTTAGGGACCTTTTTCACTAAATCAAGCAATGGTATGTTCACCTCTACTTTACTAAACAAATCATAAACCTCCTTTTCACTATCCTTTTCAGCAAGATTTCTATTCATCAAATATGAATTGGGAAAAGGGAGTTCATGATGAATGTTTACCTCTTTACCTTTTGATGAGGCTGAACCATGCTTGTTTCTTTCCTTGTTCTTGTTTGTTGTCCCTTGCTCCAGAACTATTCTCTCTTCTTCCTTTTATTGTGGTGAAGCACTCTCTCTTCTCAGCAATAATTCTTCTTTTGTGCCCACACTCCTCTTCTCTTTTTCAGCAGCTTGTGGAATCTCTTCAAATTCAATTTCTCCTTCTCTTTTTTCAGAAGTTTCTTTATCATGAAATCTCACTTGGTTCCCACTTCTCATGTTAATTGCATTTAACCCTTTGGGGTTAATAACAGTATTTGAGGGTATGGAGCCACCACTCCTTACTTGTTCATTCAAATTGTTGGAAAGTTGAGTAATGAAAGAATTCAATTTTTCGGCCTTGGTTTCCCACTGCTCCATCCTCTTCTCCAAAGAAGCATATCTCGCATCATTCTTCGAAGAGTCCTTCTAAATAAGTGAGGCAAGCGAATTGAATTGGTTGGCACTAGAAGCCTTCTCTTCCTTAAGTAGCACTAGCATGTTTTGAAGTAATTGATTCTTGTCCTCTTTTGGCAGCACATTCAATGCTTGTTGTGTATTTTGCATGTTGGAGTTGGAAGGTCCAGCTCCTAAACTCCTTTGAAATCTCTGGGCATTGGCTTCTTCGCCCCTCCAATTGAACTTTGGATTAGATATCCAACCCTCATTGTATGTGTTGGAATAGGGATCCCATTTCTAGTTTGGTCTCTCTTGATACATTGCTGAAACTTCTTCAAATCAACTTGGGCACACACTTGTAATATGCATAACTGACCCACAAGTTTCACAACTCGGAGCAGCCAAGTCCATGGATGGCGGAGTCTTAGTAGCATTTAAGTTCTTCAACTCAGCAGTGATAAGAGACAATTGGGATGTGACTTTACTTTCCAAAGAATGTACCTTTGATTCTAGGGTGTGCATTCTTCTGTTATAAGCACTCGAATGTCTAATTTCATGGGCAGCCCTAGTGTCTCTTACACTATATTGTTGATGATTCAAAGCCATCTTCTTGATAAGCTTCCAAGCTTCTTTGGCGGTTAAATCTATTAATGAACCCCCAGCTGCTGCTACTAGCATTCCTTTTTCTTGGCTCTTCAACCCATCATAAAATTACTGTACCAACTGCTCATCTGGTATTTGATGGTGAGGGCATCTTGAAAGAAGGTCTTGAAATCTATTCCAGTAATCGTAGAACGATTCATCATACTCTTGGCGTGCGGAGTAGATTTCTTTCCTCATTGATGAAGTTCTTGATGCTGGAAAATACTTTTCCAAAAATGCTTTCCTCAAATTACCCTAACTTTGATAGGCATTTGCCACACCCCTCGGTAGACTCATGAACCATTCTCTTGCCTTCCCTTCCAGTGATAGGTGGAACACTTTCCACAGTACTTGGTCAAGCGAGGTTCCAACAGGTTTCATGCTCTGGCAAATCATTGACAATGACTGCAAATGGATGTATGGGTCCTCTCCTAGCAAGCCATGAAATTTAGGAAGAGAATTAATTAATAAACCTTTAATCTCAAAATTCACATCATAATTTGGACAAGGAGCAGTAAATGGATCATAATTAACATCAGAGGTTGTGGCTTCTCTTATAGTTCTCCTTCTATTATTTCCATTACTCTCCCCCATTCTTTCTTCTTCACCATTTCTTCTATTACCATTCCCTTGTTGATTTTCATTCATATTTCTGTTTTGAGGGTTTGGTACATTTTCAGCCATGATTTCTCTTAAACACTCTCCTAATCTATCTAATTGCCCTAAACTAGATTCCCCTACCTCTAAGCCTAAATCTTTAACTACCTTGCCCTTCTCTTTTCTTTTGCTGGCCCTACGTCGCTCCCTCAATGTTCTCTCAATTTTGGGATCAAAAGGTTCAAGCTGATTCTTTTTGGGCATACAAGAGAAAAATTCAAGGCAATGCAAAATTAACGCAACTCAAAACAAACAAATCAAAGAAAAATGAAGGGGATGGTTGTGAGTAAGTGTATGAACTAGTGTGAATGAAAAGTGTGTATGGTTTTAGTGTATGTATGTGTTGAAATTGAGATAAATGAAGTGAAAGAAGTGTGAAAAGTGGAATTTTGCCATGGCGGAAGTGAATTTATGTCACGACAAAAGGTTCCCGAGAGGAGTCTCTCGTTCAGAAATGCAATTTTGGTCGCGGTGAATTTCAAATTTGGTCGCGGCATAACACACCCGAGAAGAATTTCTCTATGAAAATGAGCGTGCGTCGCGGCGAAAAATGAAATTGGTCACGGTAAAAATGCGAATATTATGCAGAATGTAGCAGAAACAAATGCAATCTACTATGCAATGCTAAGATATACACAGGCGAGTCCTATACTATGGACAAAGATGCAAAACTAACAAACAAAAACACAATCTAACAACCATTAGTGTAATATCCATAATTTTCATGCTAAGTGAAATAAAGGCTAATATGAGGATTAAGATGATGAATTAGAGACGAGAAGTAAATGGCTCAAAAAGAAAGAAAGATTAAGGGCCGAAAGTTCAGGCACGAAGTTCCGTGTGAATTCCAAAATTAAGTATATTTGCCCTAGAAGCAATATGAGCATGGGAAACCTTGTAGGAAGTGACCCATATGCCGTTTAATAAAAGACCAATGGCGTAAAGGTCTTTCAGTATCAAAAGTAAGGGCAAAATAGTAATTTTGGAAAAAGTAGAGAAAGTAAGGGCAAAATGGTAATTATGAGAAAGTTAAAGGGTATTTTGGTCATTTGACAAAGTCAAAGTCAAAAAGTCAACCAGTTGACCAAAATATCAGAAAATTTACAGATACCCAATAGATAAATCTCTACTTACAGATCGCAATGACGAAACACGGATTTTCCAAATTCAAATTAGATTTTTATTTATATAATTTTGAAGGGCGAAAAAGGGAAAAATAATTATTTAAGGTACAAGGAGCCCTCCGAAAATTTAGAGAAAAATATGGAAAATCCAGTGAATTATATAGTATTTGATAAAATTATTATCCAGTGTATAATTAAGGAAAATTGGGAAAAATACCCGAAAAATCCCCGGAAAATAATTATTTTGAAAATTAATTTTGGAAAATCTAGAGGGCATTTTGGAAAAAGGAAAAGGGCATGAGAATCAGTGAAAAATATAGTATTTTTCAAGGCCCTAAAAGAAATTTGCTCTCCGATTGTTTTGTTTCAGGGATTTTGGACAGGATAAAATAATCCTGTAAAAATTGAGATAAGTAAAGGGTATTTTGAGAATAATAATTTTATTATATTCAAGATGGAATTATGGAGATTAAATGAAAAATAAAATATCTCCAAAAAAGTAGAAAAAGATTTACCGGAATAAAGTTAAGTTTACCGGTAAAA
>JANTPZ010128162.1:0-10225 GCA_025593235.1 Vachellia pachyceras
AAATGACCAAAATGCCCTTTCACAGTCTAACTTTTCATAAATTCCTATTTTGCCCTTGACCTTTTGGCCCTTGATCCTTTGGTTTCTGATTCCTGGGGCAACTTCCCAGGAGGTCACCCATCCTGGAATTGCTCCTGAGGTGAGCACGCTTAACTTTCATATTCCTACTAACTTCCATCCACCGGGCCAATTCTGATTCTGCGACTTTCGGCCTATAACTTTATTCCATTTATGAACTATCTATTCTTGAATTCTGTTTCGTATTCTTTTCAACAGATTAGCATTTATATCAGTTAGCAGAAAAATTATGGATATTACAGTTTGTTAGGCGTATGACCGAGTTCGGCCTTCTCGGCCTTATCCGCCAGTGTACCCAAGGGAACCTAGCTTTTGTTCACCATTTTTACGCCATATGCTGTTACCAGTCTGCTCTTTTCATTGACTGCCGAGGCACCTCGCTTCAGCACACTATTAACCGCCACACCATTCGCACCCACTATGATGTACCCCTGGCTGAACGTGATAACTATGTTCAACTCATGAGCCAGTTCCCTAAGGACGCCATAATAGAGACCTTATGCCTTCTTGTGAAGGGTTGGCACACTCTTAGGAGGTCCGAGATGTATATCCGCCGTTCTGAGTATCACCCTGAAACGAAACCATTCATTCACCTAATCTGTAGCAACATCCTACCCACCAGCCACCTGGCGACCTCACCAAGAGGTAGGGCCTTTGCATTTACATGTTGATGCAGGGGACCTATTTCGACATTTCCACCCTGATCTATTCAAGCCTCCGTGATGCCGTCTTGACTTCTAAGACCACGAAGGCCATCGTTTTTCCTCATCCCATCTCTGACATGTTCACTGAATTGGAGATTCCCTAGTACCCTACAGATCATCCATTTGCCCCCGTCCTTATGTTCATTTATGAGAGGATCCGTGGAGCTCCCGCGCCCTAGCTTGAACCTGTTATAGATATAGATGATTTTCTAGTTGAGGAGCAGGAAGCGCCAGCATCACAGGATACAGCCGTTCATCCAGCACCACCAGCCCCGCCACACTTAAGAGCTTGGCAACTGAGTTTCGCCAGCTCAGAGCTTCATTTGAGAGAGAGTGGAGGTACCGTCGGAGGATAGACGCCTTGACTGCACAAAGCCTACATTTTGAGCTGCCTCCAAAGGAGGATGATGTTAGCGATGCATGACCCTCAGGAGCCAGACCGTCTGGAGAGGGCAGAGTAGAGGAGGGGATTGGAGAGGAGGAGGCTGCTGCCGATGTGGATTTGGAGGGAGACTCAGCGATGCAGGGGGACGATTAGCTTTTTACATGTTTTCTTTCTTTTTGTTTGAACTTTGATACAGTTGTATGCTTTGAGCATGGATTTTGTTATGAACTTTGTGGTTTCAGCTGTATATATGAATGTTTTCCTATATTGTTTTCCAGATTTTGTTGCATGACTGCATGAATGTTTGATACTGCTTGTGATGCATCGCGCCTTGATTGTTAAATCTTTCCTTCCAATCATGGAGGACAATGTTTGATTTAAGTGAGGGGGGAGATTTAGAATTTAGAGTGTTTTTAAAGCAACATTTTAACATGCAACTGAAATTGTTGAAGGATAATGTTGGGCTATCTTTATCTTAAAACTTGGGAAAATTTCAAGTTTCTTTCAAAATTTTGAAAAAATATTGAATTTCTAGAGGAACTGAAATGCAGTTTTGCTTTCTGACCATTTTCACCGCGACCAACTCTGTTGTTCGCCGCGGCAAAAGTCTTTAAATAAGGCAGTTTAGCCTCTCGAGTGATGTTCACCGCAGCAAAAATCACTTGCACACAGAACCACCTCTCAAGTGTGGTTCGCCGCGACCATCTCCTTGGTTAGCCGCGATGAAAATCCAGTGCAGAAAAAAACATATATATTTAATTAGGTTTTGGATTTCAAAATAAAATTTCCTCTCATTCTTATTACCTTTAACACTCCTGAGCAATGCTTTTGAAACAGTGATTTTCCTAGCCAATGCACTTGGAGGTTGATGCATGAGTCTAAGGATAAAGTCTTGGTTAATCGCATTTTTGGAGTTATTAGTAAGTGATAAGCGTAGACCAGTTTTAAATTGACCCTTTGAGTTTTTTGTACTTGAGACTGTTTAATTGAGACATTAGCCTTGTCGTGAGGATAATTGGGCCTAATTTCATTTGATTAGAGTGGGTCTGTCTTGATTCGTAATCTCTCTAGAACTTGTCTTGATTCTTAATCAAAGCTTTATAATTCAATATTTTGTGAAAAGGATAGAGGCCTTCATTTCAAAACGTTTCATTTAGCCCAAACACAAACCCTTCATTATTTCATCCCTTGCTACCCTTTTGAGCCATTCAATCTTGAAAACTAGCATTTGAAAATCTATCCTTATATGTGCAAGCATATGTTGATGAAATTATATATGTGAGCAGTTGTTATTCTCTTCTCTTCTCTTCAAAAAAAAAAAAAGAGAAAATAAATGTAAAGTCTGAAAAATGAATTTTTCTAAAAGTATTGCAAAGTATTGACTTGATTGTACTTTTTTCGGTGTTGTGTATTCAAGAACTCCATTTCATTTCATTATTCCTTTTTGTTATCTTTAGACCCCATCATCCACCTTAAACCCTAAAGCCCTCTTGATTCACATTGTATTGATCATGTGGTAGAGAGGTATAATAATTACAAGCCTATGGTAGAGATTCGAATAATCAGACCATGAGTGAAAATTGTCCTTGCATAGTGAGATGAGAGAGACACTTGAATTCTCTTAGAGTTTGATTTACAATTGTCTCTGCCATTATTATTGATAATCCTTAACGAATGTTTTTACCAAGTTCTGTAGTCCTGGACTCATGAGTATATTCTTGAATGTATTAATCATAATTTTTTTAAGTTTTTGAAAAGCTTTGTTCAGGAGTACAAAGGTTCAAGTGTGGGGGAATTTGATTGAGCTTTATTTGTATTAGTTTTCTACTTGAATTTCTAGAGTCCTAGAGTCAATTTTAGCCCATACATGATCCTTCTGTGATTAGGAGTTGTTGATTTGGATTATTATGATATTGAGTACATAGGCCATGAATAATGATGTTATTGAGCTTAAATTCCATCATGACCAAATGATACTGCAAAGTTGTGCTATTTCATTTCAGGAACTCTGTGCAAAAGGGCAAGGGAAGCAGCTCTGGAGAAGTTCACCGCGGCGTAATTCATATTCGCCGCGACCAAAGTTCAAGCAAGCAGGCAATGAACTCTTGGGAGAGGTTCACCGTGGCAAAACATAAAGTTAGCTACGGCGAATATCGCGTATCAGTACCAAATTTTTACTCCAGATGGAAATTAACCCGACCCAGCTTTAGAGATGTGACCCAGAACGGTTTAAACACACCATTTAGGGTATTTTTGAAGCCGAGAGGAAGGAGCTGAAGGAGGGAGGCAGAAACACACACCACACATTTTTTTCTCTCATCTCTACTCACATAAACCCTACCTACTCCATTTCCACCATCATCCATCGATCTATCATGCCTCAACCACCCATAAGGAGTTTGATTCCATCTTCCATGAGTAGATGAGCATCTCCATCCTCTTGAAGATGAAGTGAGCCAGAGTTCGAAGTGCTGAAAGGGGAGTATTTACTTTCAATCTGTATTTACATTATGGATTACTTGGATTCCGAGTTGGATTTTGTAATTTGTGTGTAAATGCTTGGTCTCGGTTTAGCCAAACTTGGATTATTGTGTATTGAGTTGTTTTGTGATTGACAAAGTAAAATGGAGCTCATTTTGCTTATTCAATGAAATCTTGTTGTTCTCTTCTATCATCCTAGTTGTGCTTGGTTTTAGAGTCAACAATGTATGGAGTTGATTTTGTCACTTTACGATTTTCGTACACACACTAAGTGGTCTTAAGGGATTTCATGAAATGGAGTTCATTTCATGAGGTTTTAACCCAGCGAGTTGTTGGGGTTTTTAATTATGAAACTTAGTGCGGAAGTCGATACTTTCCTTAATCTTTTGCGAACCATGACGGCAAAATTCATTTTCAAGAGGAACACACTATCACACTCCCTTTTCAAATCCAAATCTGTCTTTACTTTTCTTTAGCTCAGAAAATACCAAAAATAAGTTTTATTTTGTAATTACCTTAGGTATATAGCATAACTTGACTTGAAAACAGACTGCATTTTCATCACAAGCATAATAACAAGCTAAGGACTATTGGTAGACATTACTAGCTTCCGGAGAGAAGGACCCTGGGGTTGTCACTATACAATCCTTGGAAATCACAATTAATATTCCTGATCCATTTTCAAAGGTAACTAGCGACCTAAGTTTACAATTTGTGGCTTAGTCGGATCAGTAAGCTTTGGAAGAAAACAATCAGGAAGAATTACAGGAGTTGGAGAAATTGCTAACACAAATGGAACCTTTGTAAAAGATGTGTATCATGTTGAAGGATTATGCTACAATCTCCTCAGTGTAAGCTAATGCACAGACAAGGGGAATTGGGTGATATTTGACTCTGAGGATTGCTTCATTATCAACAAGAAAGATCTTTCCATCGATAAGGAAAAGCTGAACATCCGACTCAGAACTCCTAGAGACGGTAACTGTTATACTATTGAATTAGAAAAGAATTATACGAACTCCTGCTTAATTATTCAAGCTGATGAAACTCACTTGTGGCATAAAAGATTACCTCATGTGAACATGTATCAACTTGACAAATTAATCAGAAATGATTTAGTTAAAGGGATTCCAAAACTCAAATTCAAAAATGATTTGGTTTGCGATGCCTGTTAGTTAGGAAAACAAACTAAATCATCTTTCAAATCAAAAACAGAGCTTTCAACTAAAAGGCCTCTTGAACTACTTCATATGGATTTAATGGGTCTAGCTAGAGTGAAAAGCTTAAGAGGAAATTTATATACATTGGTAATTGTTGGTGATTATTCCATATTTACTTGGACCATATTCTTGGCTTCTAAAAATGAAACTTTTGAATTATTCATTATATTTGCCAAAAAGGTCCAAAATGAGAAAGGTATGTCTATTGTTTCCATCAAAACAGATCATGGAGGAGAATTTGAGAATGGAGACTTTTCTACCTTATGTGAAAATGAAGGAATCAACCATAACTTCTCAGCACCAAGAACTCCTTAGCAAAATGGAGTAGTGGAGAGAAAGAACAGAGTACTGGCAGACATGGCATAGGTAATGATGACAGAGAAGAAGGTGTCACAAGTCTTTTGGGTAGATGCTCTAAGCATAGCCTGTTACATCTCAAATAGAGCATATATAAGACCCTCTCTGAGAAAGACACCATATGAGTTATTCAAGGGAAGAAAACCAAACCTGTCTCATCTCCATGTCTTCGGCAGCAAATGTTTCATCCACAATAATGGTAAGGATAACCTTGGTAAGTTTGATCCTAAATCTGATGAAGGTTTATTCCTTGGCTATTCAAATAGGAGTAAACCTTATTGAGTTTTCAATAAACGTACTTGTGTGGTAGAGGAATCAATGCATGTAGCTTTTATTGAAACTAATCCTCAACCAAAATCTGATGCTGATGAAGAAATCATCATTTCAAAAGGTGTTGAAAATCCAAACAAGCATAATTCATGATTGTCAACCATCTCAAGAATTTGAAAATGAACAATCAGATGAAAATCCTCAATCCCCTCAACCAAGAGCTTGGAAGTACATCCACAATCACCCCATCAATCAAGTGATTGGAGAGGTGAGTGAAGGTGTACAAACAAGGAAAAGATTTATCAATGAGGCTCAATTTTCAGCTTTTATCTCAAAAATAGAGCCAAAGAATGTTGAGGAAGCTTTGTCTGACAATGATTGGATAATTGCAATGGAAGAAGAATTAAATCAAAATCATGTTTGGGATTTAGTACCCAGACCCAATGATCATCCAGTTATTGGTTCAAAATGGGTGTTTAGAAACAAACTTGATGAATATGGAATCATTGTCAGAAACAAAGCTAGATTGGTTGTAAAAGGTTATAATCAAGAAGAAGGCATTGATTATGAAGAAACATATGCTCTAGTTGCTAGACTTGAGGCTATACGTATCCTACTTGCCTTTGTTTGCATTATGGATTTTAAACTCTCTCAAATGGATGTAAAAAGTGTTTTCTTAAATGGTTTTATCAAGAGGTTTATATGGAGCAACCCTTGTTTTGAAAATGTTTCCAAACCAAATCATGTTTACAAATTAAAGAAAGCCCTTTATGGTTTAAAGCAAGCTCCTAGAGCTTGGTATAAAAGATTGAGTAATTTCTTAATCAAGAAAGATTTTGTCAAAGGAAAAGTGGATACAACACTTTTTATCAAACATTCAAAGTCAAATCTATTAGTTGTACAGATTTATGTTGATGATATTATCTTTGGAGGAACTAACAATGATCTTTGCCAAGAATTTTCCAAGATGATGCAGGGAGAATTTGAAATGTCCATGATGGGAGAGTTGAATTTCTTCCTTGGACTTCAGATCAAGCAAAGAAAGAATGGAATATTTATCAATCAGGCCAAATATCTCAAAGAGCTACTGAAGAAATTTGGAATGGATCAATGCAAAAGTGCTGACACTCCCATGAGTTCAAATGCACTCCTTGATGCAGATGCAAATGGAAAGGATTATGATATCAAAAGATACAGGGAAATGATTGGATCTT
This sequence comes from Vachellia pachyceras, assembly GCA_025593235.1. Classification (NCBI taxonomy): domain Eukaryota; kingdom Viridiplantae; phylum Streptophyta; class Magnoliopsida; order Fabales; family Fabaceae; genus Vachellia; species Vachellia pachyceras. The sequence goes on from JANTPZ010128162.1 coordinate 6,710, forward strand.
TGCTTTATCTCATAGCAAACAGACCTGACATTCAATTTAGTGTTGGAATGTGTGCTCGTTATCAAGCTGCTCTAAAGGAATCTCATGCTGAAAATGTCAAGAGAATTCTCAGGTATCTAACTGGTACCACTGATATTGGACTATGGTATCCCAAAGGAAGCAGTGGAGAATTAATTGCCTATTCAGACTCTGACCACGCTGGATATAAAACAGACAGAAAAAGCACCAGTGGCCAATGTCAATTCCATGGAGGAGCCCTGGTTTCCAGGTTCAGCAAAAAGCAATCAACAGTTCTTTATTGTCTATAGAGGCTGAATATATTGCTGCTACAAGTTGTTGTGCTCAAGTATTATGGATGAAGCAGCAACTCCAGCATCTGGGAATGGATTTCAAAGAGATCCCCATATACTGTGACAACACAAGCACAATAAATCTTTCAAAGAACCCTGTGCATCACTCAAGAACCAAGCACATTGACATTAGACATCATTTCATTTGGGATCATGTGCAAAATAAATGCATTAAGGTTGAATTCATTCCTATTCATCTTCAGCTGGCTGACATCTTCACAAAACCATTGGCCAGAGAACAATTCATGAATATCAGAAGAGAATTGGGAATGGTAAATCCCAATGAATTGCAAGTATAATGTTGATTTAATGTTGATTTGATGATTATATCATTACTAACTTAAGCTTCGTAGTGTTTTAACTGAGTTTTACAGGTGTTGAACTAAACACTTGAAGTCAAAACTCGAGTACTGAAGGCAAAGAAAAGAAGTGTTCATCGATTTTTTATGAACACTTGATGTAGCCATGATTAGTATTAGTTTTTTGTTGGAATTTCCAGAGTTTTAGAATCAAATTTAGTCCATACATGACCCTTTTATGCTTAAATTGGTACTAGGAGTTGTTAACTTGGATTAGTGTAATTTTGGGGTCATATGCCATGAATAATGATTTATTGTGCCTAAATTGCATCATGAGCAAATGATACTGCCCATATTTGCTATTTGATTTCAGGAATTCCGCAAATCTAGAAGAAAAGCAGCTCTGGGAAAGTTCGCCGTGACCAAATTCAATATTCATCATGACCAAAGTTTAGCATCAGTCAAGAACTCTCGGGAGAGTTCGCCACGGCGAAAATCACGTATCAGCACCTGATTTTTACTCCAGATGGAAATAACCCGATCCAACCTTCAAAGACCTGACCCAGAACAGTTTTAATACCCCATTTAGGGTAATTTTTGGAGGAGGAAAAAGAAGGAGGCTGAGGTTGAGGCAAGAACACACACACATTTTCTCTCATCTACACACACTCAAACCCTACCATCACCCATTTCTTCCACCATCCATCCATCTACAATGCTTCATCCATCCATTTGGAGTATCATTCTTCTTTCCATGAGGAGCTGAGCATCTCCAACCTCTTGAAGATGGAGTAAGCCAGAGTTCAAAGTGCCGAAAGGGGAGTATTTGCTTTCAATCTGTATTTACGTTATAGATTACTTAGGATCCAAGTTGGACTATGTGATTTGTATGTAAATACTTGTTCTCAGTTGAGCCAAACTTGGATTATTGTGTATTGAGTTGTTTTGTGATTGACAAAGTTAAATGGAGTTCATTTGGCTTATTCAATGAAGTCTTGTTGTTCTCTTCTATCATCCTAGTTGTGCTTGGTTTTAGAGTCAACATGCATGGAGTTGATTTTGTCACTTTGTGATTTCCGTACACACACTAAGTGCCCTTCAAGGATTTCATGGGGTGGAGTTCATTCCATGTTATTCGTGACCTAACAAGTCGTGGTGGGGATATAGAAGGAGGTCACTGTGTGCATCTCCGGACCCATTCGAATTGTTAGGGTTTATGATTTCGAAACCTTAGTGCGAAAAGCAATTACTCTACCTAATCCTTTGAGAACTGTTATGGCCCAATTCATTTTCAAGAGGAATCTTCCATAACACTTCCACTTTTATTCCATTGTTGCCTAATTTTTCCTCCCTAATCCAAAAATACCAAAAACAAGTTTTAATTTCCGCATTTAGATTAGTAGATTAGTTCATTTTAAACCATACCCCCATTTGCATTTTTGCATCGCAAACATAAGCATAAGCTAAGAACTTTTGGCGTGCGACTTGCTTCCGGTGAGAACGACCCTGGGTTGCAACTAGACAACCCTTGGAGATTATAAATTTAATTCTTGGCAAATTTTCAAGGTTGACCAACGACACTGTTTTGCGATTTGCGAGATAGGGCACACTAACACTCGAGTATTATGAGGTATTACTCGAGTGTTAACTGCTTAATATGTTGAAATACTCGAGTTTCAGGTACAAGTGATGACTTATGGAGCAACACTTGAGTTCTGGGAACTAATACTTGAGTACTGAGTGTCATTGGAAGTCAAATACCCGATTATTGAATGGAAGTAAAGGTAATACTCGAGTGTTCTATCTTAACACTCGAGTGTGGTAAGTTTTTTAACTTAAGAATCACGATACTCAGTATTGAAAGGTTAATACCACTACTACAGAATATAGTTTTTTTTTTTGTGAACAACAAGCAAGTGGGCCTTTGGCCCACACTCGGAACCCCCCCGTATCCAGCACCTTTTCTTGAGTCCCTGGCCTTCTTTCAACTGGACCAGGTAACCCGGGGCAACCGACTAATCTAGAGCGAGGAATACACGTGGCGCACCCCTGTAAGGTTGATGTAGCCATGTTAGTATTAGTTTTCTGTTGGAATTTCCAGAGTTTTAGAATCAAATTTAGTCCATACATGACCCTTTTATGCTTAAATTGGTATTAGGAGTTGTTGACTTGGATTAGTGTAATTTTGCGGTCATATGCCATGAATAATGATTTATTGTGCCTAAATTGCATCATGAGCAAATGATACTGGCCATATTTGCTATTTGATTTCAGGAATTCCGCAAATGTAGAAGAAAAGCAGCTCTGGGAAAGTTCGCCGCGACCAAAGTTCAATATTCGTCGTGACCAAAGTTCCAGCATCAGTCTAGAACTCTCGGGAGATGTTCGCCGTGGCGAAATTCATAGTTGGCCGCGGCGAAAATCACGTATCAGCACCTGATTTTTACTTCAGATGGAAATAACCCGATTCAACCTTGAAGATCCGACCCAGAACGGTTTTAATACCCCACTTAGGGTAATTTTCGAAGGGAGGAAGAAGAAGGAGGCAAAGGGGAGGCACATTCACCCATTTTCTCTCATCTACACACTCTCCAAACCCTACCATCACCCATTTCTTCCACCATCCATCCATCCACAATGCTTCATCATTCCATTTGGAGTATGATTCTTACTTCCATGAGGGTCTGAGCATCTCCAACCACTTGAAGATGGAGTAAGCCGGAGTTCAAAGTGCCGAAAGGGGAGTATTTGCTTTCAATCTGTATTTACGCTATAGATTACTTAGGATCCGATTTGGACTATGTGATTTGTATGTAAATGCTTGGTCTCGGTTGAGCCAAACTTGGATTATTGTGTATTGAGTTGTT
>JANTPZ010128164.1:0-11144 GCA_025593235.1 Vachellia pachyceras
GAATTTCTATAGACTCTGCTTTTTGGTCTTAGGGAACTCCTGATACCTTAAATAAATATTTTCAACCTTAAATCTTTAAAATTTCATAATTCCTTATCCAGACCGAATTTCAACAATCGGTTGAATTTCTGGTAATCAGTGAGTTTTGCTCTATCTTTTGGGCATCTGTGAATTTTTCTGATTTTTGGTCAACTGTTTAACTTTTTGACTTTGACTTTGTCAAATGACCAAAATGCCCTTACACTTTCTCTTAATGACCAAAATACCCTTTCACAGTCTAACTTTTCATAAATTCCCATTTTGCCCTTGACCTTTTGGCCCTTGATCTTTTGGTTTCTGATTCCCGGGGCAACTTCCCAGGAGGTCACCCATCCTGGAATTGCTCTTGGGGTGAGCACGCTTAACTTTCATATTCCTACCAACTTCCATCCACCGGGCCAAATCTGGTTCTGCGACTTCCGGCCTATAACTTTATTCCATTTATCAACTATCTATCCATGGGTTTTAACTTGACTTTTAACTACTGGATTGACCTCTTTTATCCAATGACCATATTGCCCTTGGTCTTTATACCTAATGATATTTATGTCCATGGCTTACATCCTTAGAAATCTCAAAGCCTTAGGACTAAATTGACCAAAGTCCCTTTGGTCCATTAACATCTTCTCTTCTTGTACTTTTATTTCTGGGCCTTATCTCATCTCTTAACTAACGATTTGGCCTCTATGTTAGTTTACAGAAAATGGTGAATATTACACCTATTCTTGCCTTTCTTCTTATTTCCTCTTTGTTTTTCCGTTTCTTTTTCTTTTCTTTCTTCATTTTTTTCTTTTTGTTTTTTTTCTATTCTGAGTTTTTTTTTTGTTTTTCTTCAAATCTTTAGCTTCAGCATGTCATGTGAAGGGGAAAATACATGATGTAATATTCAATGCAACATTCCAAACTGATTTGGTTACAACACAAATGACCCAAATTTAATTTTGAACTTCCAGCAATGTAATTCCATAAATAAAAAATCAATATGCTATTATCAGTCCCAAAGAATTTCCATGCATATCACTTGTTAGAATGTGATGGATTTAATGATAAGAAGGGCTCAAATGGGTTAGCACGGGATTAATTAATGTGGGTTGCTGTTTGGTCATGGGGTTATTGAAAGAAATGCCCTTACCATGTTCACAATTCCAAGAGATAATGTGGTCTTGCATTAAGGATTGAGACAAGTTCTAGGAAGTTACTAAACTTGATGACATCACACACTATTTAATGATGAATTCAGGCTCAAATTCCTCACATAGCTTACTCACTTCATCTTTACTTACCAAGATTAATTGCATGAAGATTTAAGCATAGAATTGTCAAGGCTTAGTGCTAAGTTCAATGAAGTACAGTAGAGACTCATTCTAGTTCCATAACAACCCACCATGCAAAAATATTGATATCCACGTGCAAGTGACAGCAAAAACAGCAAAAGTTGCAGCAAAACAGTGTAGTTTTTTTCAAAAAGAAGAACAACCAGAAAACAGGGTATTCCTCCCCACACACTCACTCTTTGCATTGCCCCCAATGCAAATTGTAGAAAACAACGAGAATGTCGGTTCCTAATGTGTAACGGGAGTAAAACAAGGTTAATAGATCAGCCAAGTACAGAAACATCAACCTATCTTACTGGTTAATCCTCTTCCCCACAATTAGTTGAAGTCATGAAGTATAATATGTAATTTCAAGAGTAACTCAATGAAGTGAGGAGAGGAAAGAGATAACCATGTAAGGAGATGCCAAGATCTTTATCCCGGTGAGAGTAATGAGTTTGTGTACATCATGTTTCTCCTGTTTTCCTTCCTTGTTGGTGCTGAAAAAGGATGTCAAGAATATGAATTAAACATGAGCAAGGTGGTAGAAGACAAAAGAGTGCAGCACTAAGAAACTCCCTTTAACGTATTTCAGCAATTGGTCATGCTTTAGAGAATTTCCAAACTATATGTTTTACAGTTTCTGTACTTCCAACTTGTTGTCCAGCCGCATATAATCCTGCAAAGTCATCAAGCAATCCTTTCCCAAGACCATCATGACAAGAGTTTAATGTGAAAATTTATTTATGGGCAAAGGTGCAATTTTAACAATCAAGTTATGCCGGAGGAGCGTTTGGCACCATAAAGTGTTCAAGGGTGCAAAAATATACATAGAGTTTTTAAAATGGTGCAGATTTAACAAAACAAATGGATTTAAGAAAACGGCAATTAATGATTTACACGTGGTCAGAAACAATTATACTTGTAGGCCCCACCTGATACAGTTGGCAACCCTCCTCCATGGGCAACTCTCCCTCCCTCCTCTATGTCATACCGAAGTGTCGGACGGCCACCTGAAACTTAAAAAAAAAACAGCTTTCGGTCTGAAACCGAACGTGTATTTCTCCCCGACCCGCCTCATGCGTTCTCCAATATCATTGTCCTTGGATCTGCAGTGAGTCGTCAAGTTCTGAGGCGGATGGGCTAGGCTGTTGATGATTTCTACTGTCGTCTTCAAAGGTAAGCCTGGGAAGGCAGAGATAGCTTTGTTGCCCTCAATGACCATTATTGTCCATACTAGTACCATGAGAGATTTCGCCAACGGAGCCATGTGCTGTTCTTGTATATTTCTCATGTACATATTATTTGAATAATGTTGATTTGGGTTTACATGGGGTGCTAGATTTGAGTTTCAGAAACCCACAGAGGAAGATGCAAGGAACAATCCCAGTCAAGGGACCCCTTTCCCATAATGTCAAGACATTGATTATAAGCACTTGAATGCTGTTAATGAAAGCAATAAAATAGAAGAAATTGTAAGGAAAACATATAGATAAACATACAGATGAAATATCCATGGTAAGATACCAAACTATTATTTACTATACCAAAACAGAGTATTGACGAAATTCATTGCCATTGCCAAAAACATCACTCCAAGCAATAGAATGTAGCCATGCAATATTTGTTGATCATGATAACAAACAAGACAGCAGGAGAGTGAATGCCATACGTTACAATACATTGTAAGAGATATTGTTGTATCCAATGTATTCCTTCTCATGCATTGTAAATCTTTTTTGTATATTTACTTCCTTAGCTCGAGGGTTGCACCACCTACTTGAATATATACCCATGTAACTTGTTAAATAGAAATCATCAAAGAATTTTTCCACAACTCTCTGTGTCACTATAATTTAAAAGAAACAGGCCTACTGTGAGGCATTAAGAATGTATTTGGCACATGGAAAGAAGACGTGGAGGAAGTTGCAGATCTTGCTCTAATTTCTGAAATCAAGATATATATAGCAACTGGTTGTGAATCTTGTATGATCTGTTTTTGTCGGATTGCAGCTGTAAAAATAACGGATCATATGATCTGTTTTTGGTTTACTAGCTAACATGTATATCTTGATTTACCTTTGAGATATATGATACCATATGATCTGTTTTTGGTTTACTAGCTAACATGTAAAAATAAAGGAAGATGGTAAATAGAAGTTGAGGAGGTGGACATATTTACATGTACCTGATAAGCTCTTTCTGCATAGCAGCACCTTGTTTGGTTCCCGGTGAGAATTAGCGCCGAAGCCGGTGGTGACGCCGTAGCTGTTGGTGCCCTTATTCATGCTGTCCATGGCCCAGTCACTGCTGGCCATAACGTAGGCCTTGGCTGACTCTGAGAGCTCCGGAACTCATCCAAGAGCAGTCACTGCTGACCTAGTCATTTTTGCGCAGGTCATGTGTGAGAGGAGAGAGAGAGTTGCCCATGGAGGTGGGATGCCAGCTGGATCAAGTGGGGCCTACAAGTATATCTGCTTTTGGCCACGTGTACATGGTTAACGGACGTTTTATGAAATCCGTTTGTTTTGTTAAATTTGCACCATTTTAAAACTCTATGTATATTTTTGCACCCTCGAACACTTTATGGTGCCAAACGCTCCTCCGGCATAACTTGATTGTTAAAATTGCACCTGTGCCCTTTATTTATTTATATTTTTGTTTTATTTTTCTCCTTTTTTTTGTTTTTTACAAATGAAACAGAACAGTACGACAGTGAAAAGAGTGAAAGAGAGACAACCAGATTGTAGAAAGTCATGGGGGCTTGAAACTCTCATGATACAATTTCAACAAGTGCCCATTAACTTTCATTTTCTTTCCACTATCGTCATCCACAAGCTCAACCATGCCAAAATCATGGACTTTAGTTACTATATAGGGTCCCACCCATCTTGTTTGGAACTTTCCTCTATTAAACTTGAATTTGGCCAAAAATAATAGCACTTTGTCCCCAACCTGAAAGTGTTTTCTTATAATCCCTTTATCATGTATAAGCTTTGTTTTTTCCTTATAAATGCAGGAGTTCTCATAGGCTTCAAGTCTAATTTCCTCCAACTCTTGTAGCTGGAGTTTTCTCTCCCCTACAGCAGCTTCAAATCCATATTACAGTTTTTTACAACCCAATATACCCTATGTTCAATTTCTACTGGTAGGTGGTATGGTTTCCCAAAAGTCAATCTATATGGAGACATTTCTGTAGGGGTTTTGTAAGCTATCCTATAGGCCCATAATGAATCATTAAGTTTTAAACTCCAATCTTTCCCTATGGCCTAACCATTTTTTTCTAAAATACGTTTCACTTCCCTATTAGACACCTCTGTTTGGCCATTTATTTGTGGATGGTGGGTGTGCACATCTTATGTTTGAATCCATATGTGAATAGCAACTTATCTACAATTTTATTGAAGAAGTGTGTGCCATGATCCCTTATGATAGCCCTAGGGATCCCAAATCTTGCAAAAATATGTGTTTTGAGGAACTTTGAAACAGTGCATGTATCATCTTTACTTGTGGGAATTGCCTCTACCCATTTTGAAACATAACCTACAGCTAAAAGTATGTAATGGAATCCACAAGAAGGAGGAAAAGGTCCCATGAAATCAATTCTCCAAACATAAATTTCACAAAATAAAATGGGATGTTGTGGCATTTCATGTTGTCTACTATGGCTACCAAATCTTTGGCACTTGTCACAATTTTTACAAAATTCATATGCATATTTAAAGATAGTCGGCCAAGAAAATCCAAATTCTAGTACCTTTCTTTAAGTTCTTTTTGTGTTGAAATGGCCTCTACAAGCCCAAGAATGGTATGCCTCCAGCACACTTTGTACCTCCTCATTTGGTACACACCTCCTTATAATCTGATCATTGCACATCCTCCATAGTATGGATAGGTCCCATATGTAATATTTTGCTTCACTTTTCAGTTTTTGTGCCTAAAAATGAGAAAGAGAAGGTGGCATCAGATCTGTCACCGAAAATTTCACCATATTAGCATACCAAGGATCATGCATAGCTATAGAAAATAAAATGGCAGCAAGAAATTTATCACAGATTTGGTTAGAGTCAGAAACTCCCCTAGTTTCTGTTGGAAGGTGACTTAAATGGTTTGCAACATGATTTACAGCTCCACTTTTTCTTTTATCTCAGCATGGAACTCTTGCAGCAATAAAATCCACCTCAATAGCCTTTGTTTTGTGTATGTCTTGCTGAAAAGATACTTAATAGCAGCATGGTCAATATAAATGGTAACTTTAGAATTAATTAGATAGGATCTGAATTTGTCTAGTGCAAATACAAATGAATAGAGCTCTTTTTTCAGTAGTATTGTAGTTTGTTTGAGCTATATCTAATGTTTTATATACATATGCAATTACTCTAGACAACCCATCTATTTTCTGTCCCAACATGGCACCAACCGAGCTATTAGATGTATCACATGCTAATTCAAAGTCTAAATTCCAGTTTGGTACAGTGAGTATTAGAGGTGATATAGGCATGCTTTTAAGTGTGTCGAATGCTTTCTTACGTGCATCATCAAAGGTGAATGCAACATCTTTCTGCAAAAGATTGGAAAGAGGTAAAGCTATTTTGCTAAAATCCTTAACAAACCTCCTACAGAAACCACAATGACCAAGAAAAGGCCTAAGTTCTTTGACTGAAGTAGAATATGGAAGTGATGATATGACCTCTATTTTTTCCTTATCTACTTCAATTCCATTCTTAGAGACTAAATAACCCAACACTATGCATTTATCTACCATAAAGTGGCATTTTCAAAGTTAAGAACTAGACCCTTTTCTACACACCTTGTAAGAATTTTTTTAAGGCTTTCTAAACATGAATCAAAGCTTTCACCATACATAGTGAAGTCATCCATGAAAATCTCCATGGATGAACCCAAAAACTCACAGAATATAACCATCATGGCTCTTTGAAAAGTGCCTGGTCCATTACATAGGCCAAATGGCATTCTCCTATAAGCGAAAGTGCCAAATGGGCATGTAAAGGTTGTTTTATCTTGGTCTTCTAGGGCTACTGCAATATGGAAATATCCTGAAAAACCATCAAGAAAGCAATAATTAGTCTTTCCAGCAAGATATTCTAGCATTTGATCAATAAAAGACAAGGGGAATTGATATTTTCTTGTGGCATCATTAAGCTTACAGTAATCAATGCAAAATCTCCAAGAATTTTGAACCCTAGTAGGTATGAATTCATTATTTTCATTTTTAATAATAGTGATGCCACTCTTTTTAGGTACAACTTGCACAGGACCCACCCATTCAAAGTTTGAAATTGGGTATATAATTCCAGCACTCAATAATTTTGTAACTTCCTTTTTGACCACATCTTTTTAGCCTACGTTGTGGCTATCTCACAGGTTTAATGTTATCCTCAAGGAGTATCCTATGGGTACAAACAGAAGGAGATATGCCAGGAATATCAGCCATGATCCAACCTATGGCTTTTATGTATTTTTTTAAAAACTGAAATCAATTTATTCTCCTCTATTTCAGTTAGGGCAGCAGCTATAATAACAAGAAGCCTATTACCATCGGTTAGAAAAGCATATTTTAAATGGGAGTGTAGTGGTTTAAGATCCAATTCAGGTGGTTGGACTGCTGAAGGAATGAGTTCTTGTAGCTCCAAAGCTTTCTCACAGTGCTCCACAGCTGCAACAAGTTTTTTTACCCATTTGGAATGTTGCACCGGCTCTAGAATTATCATCCTTTTGTACCAAAACAGTTTCAGCTTCTGTAAGATTACATGACAAATACTTTCCATAGCTATGGCTTGTTTGCTCACCATTAATGGAAGATGAATCAAAAGAAAAGGATGGTAATGAGGAAAATGAGCTATTAACAGAAAAATTCAAAGTGTCATGCTTATTAATTTCATTCAAGGGTATTTCACATTCTCTCACAACCTCATCTACTAAGAGATCAATGGCACTCACACCAAGTAAAGAATAATCCTCAAAGGGGTGTTTCATGGATTTATATACATCAAGTTTGATTACTTTATCACCAAATTCCATAGTGATACAACCATCTTTCATACTAATCACAGTATTGACTGTTCTAAGAAAAGGCCTCCATAGAATGATAGGTTCATCAACATAAGACTCATTTTCCATGTCTAACATATAGAAATCTGCAGGGAAGACTAAATCTCTTACTTTCACCAAAATATCTTCTATTAATCCCTTGGGTTTCCTAGTGGTTCGATTAGTAAGTTAGATTAACAAGTTAGTTTCTCTCATGCACCCAATACCTAGGGACACATACATGAAAAAAAGCATCACATTAATTGCAGCTCCAAGATCCAACAATGCACTAGATATATTCATTTTACCTATTGTGCAAGGAACTGTAAATGAACCGGGATCAACAAATTTTACAGGTAATTCTGGCTTAAAAATTGCCGAAACATTAAACCCTACCCGCACAAGTTCATTTGGTTTGCATTTCTTCTTATTAGCATATAGTTCCTTTAAGAATCTCATGTATTTAAGTGCTACTTTCAAAAAATCCAACAAGGAAACATTCACATCAGGCTTACTAAATAGATTCAAAGCATCATTTTCAAGTTGGGAATTAGATATTTTCCTACTTAACAAAAGAGAATTAGGGAAAGGTATGTCAGAAATTTTTACCTATTTACCTTTGTTTCTTAAGGCTCCATAATGCTTACTTTGTCTTCCTTATTCAGCCCCTTCATCCATTTGGACCTTTACACATGTGGAGGGGGTCTTTTTGAGGATGCTCTTCTCCTTTTGGCTCACGGATGCAGGGTTGAATTGTTGCCCTTGCATATTTTCCTCATAAACAGCCTCTTCCTCATCCTCCTTTGGTTCCTCAAACCCAACTTTCTTGCCACTTCTCAAGTGGATATCATTTAAGCTATTGGGATTTACCACAACATTTGAGGGTAGTGTTCCTTTCTTAGCATCATCCTCACTCTTTGCATTGGCTAATTGAGAGACAAAGGATTGGAGGTTGTCATGTTTCACCTCCTTTTGCTCAATCTTATCACAAAGTTTGCTCATCATCTTCATTAAGGGCTCATTCACATTGGGTTCTTGGTTAGGTGCTTCTCTTGAGGTTGATGGGTTGTGATAAGGAGTTATAGGGGGGTTTGCAAACTATTTCTGGGAATTTCCAGCAGCTCTATAGAAGTTGTCCTTCCGTTGGTTCAGTTGATATCCTCTATTATAGGTGTTGGGGTACTACTCTCTTTGATTAAAGGGACTTTGTTTCTGAAAATTCATGGCAGCCACCTTGAAAGAATCACCTTGAGAAGGGCAATTAATGGTAATGTGCATGGAGCTAGCACATATGTCACATGAGGGGGCTCAAGGGCTTGTGACAAAGGGGTGGCATTTGTGGCATTTACACTATGAAATTGTTGAGCTTGCATATTTTTTTTTATAGGCACCCCACTTGATCACTTAAAATGCTAACTTGTTCAAAATCTCATCATTAGACCAAGCTCCTATTCCACAAGCTTGAGCCACATCTCTTACACTAAATTGTTGATTATTTGCTGCCATTTTCTCTAATAAATCCCATGCTCCTTGGGATGTGAGGTCAATCAAGGATCCCCCGGCAGCAGAATCAATTGTTACCTTCATATGATCTAGTAATCCATCATAAAAATACTGTACCAGGTGGGATTGTGCTATTTGATGGTGTGGGCAGCGGGCTAAGAGTGCTAAAAATCTACTCCAGTACTCAAATAGGCTCTCCCCCACAGCTTGTTGAATGCTATATATTTCCTTTCTCATCTTAGCAGTCCTTGAAGCTGGAAAATATTTTTCCATGAATGCTTTCTTTAATTGCTCCCATGTTAAAGTAGCAAAGTGATGTGGGAGCATATGGAGCCATTCATTAGCCTTTCCATCCACAGAAAATAGGAAGGCTCTGCTTAAAACATCATCTAATCTAGCTCCAGGGGGTTTCATTGTAGAACAAACCATGTGTAGACTTTGAAGGTACCTATGAGGATCTTCACCTATATTGCCAAAGAATTTAGGTAAGCACTTATCAAATGACCTTTTAATTCAAAGTTTTTATCAAAATTGTAAGAGCCTTAAGGATTGTAATAAACATTTGATGAATTCATTTCCCTTACGCTTCTATTCCTAACTTCATTGTCCACATTGTTAGGTACATGTTCACCATTATGCTCACTGGCTATATCTACATGCTTCCTGTTTGGTCTAGGAATTTCCTCATTAGGCTCCATTACAAAATGATTATCAATGTAATCACCCAATACAAATTCAGAATTAGATGTGTCACCGTTATGATAAGAATCAAATAAAGATGCTCTCAATGTGGTGTGTGGGGACTGTACAAAGGGTACTTGCAGCAATGGAATTGAAGTATTTGTGTCTTCACTCCCTTTTCCTTTTTTTTAAAGCTCTAAGGGTTTTATTTATTTCTTGATCCAATGGAACAATTTTTTGTCCTTTAGATTTGGTCATGCATACTTAGAACAATGAAAACAGCAAGTATTTACAAGTTCCAGCAACAAAAAATAGTTCACAAGGTCTAAATTCACAACACTACTAGTTGTAGTTAAGATGCAATTCAAGTGAATATGGATCAGGTACAAGAGATTCAGTATAAAAACTTGGTTTCCCTGCTGTGACCAACTTCAAAGTAAAATAGATTTTTTTTAAACAGTAGTTCAAGAAAAATCTTTTCAGTGCCCTGTGATAGCAAGTGTGTGACTAACAGCTAGCAAGTTTCGTTGAAGACAAGTTGCAACAACAACCAGCAATCACAAGTGGTCAAAGGAAGAATTTCAATGAACTCCATGCACATAAACTCAAAAGATTTTAATGACAGTAGGCAAGACAAACTCAAAAGAATTTTTTTAAAAAAAAAAAAGCTTGAAGTGAAGAAATTCTGGACACAGTGCAGCAAAATGAAAGTTCAGTTTTGGTTCAGGTAGGAAGCATAGACTATGGAATACCACGAAAATTATAGGACAATATGAATAAAAGTCAAATAACATGCGGTGAAAGAACTAAGGGAAATGGGAAAAAGAACCCAAATATAATGCAGCAAAAGTTCCACTCAGATAGTGCCACGAGATGTCACAAAGTCCCTCAAGGATTGGTGAAACGAAGCAAGCCACAAAGTGTCCACACTACATCCCAAACAGTAGCAGAAAAAAATGAAAATTTTGTTCTGGTTCCACTTAAGGCAATCAGCACAATGATGACAGCAATGAGCCCGAATGTGTAAATTTAATCCTCAGCTTATGCAATTAGAATATAGGATAGGGTGAAATTGTGAGGTTACACAATGACAATGGCAGAACTGGAACTACCTAATCTTAAGAAACAATAGGGACTATAAAAGGGGAAATTTTCCTAACCTAAATTAGCAAAAGAAAAGAAACAGCACAGATCGATGAAGATTTTTTTTAAGGAAATAACTAATGCATAGAGAAGGACTACTAACTAAAAACTAAAGAGACAAAGCTCCCTGACAACGGTGTCAAAATTTGATCTCTAATCGTTTAAAGTTCAAATTTAATTCTCAAGATTATACAAATAGTGGCACAACCTAAGGTCGATTCTCTAAGGAGCTTGAATATCTATATTTAATTAGTTAGCAAATTAATTCAACAAATTAAGAGATAAATTGATTCTGTCATTCTAGCATGAACTAAGGTCATATTCTAAGCTATTGTTTATTTCGATTTCTTTATTGCTCAAATTGTAATGCAGTGAGACTGAAACAAGAAGGTGAATTGGTATCTAAAATTCTTC
>JANTPZ010128165.1:0-10266 GCA_025593235.1 Vachellia pachyceras
GAAAGGTAAAATAGTCCGAATATTTATTAAATTACATGGACCAACGTTTTAGACTATAAGAAACTATAAGAATCAAATATTGTATTAACCTTTATTCGAAATATAAGAATATTTAACTTATATCCAAAATTTATAATATTTTTTCTGAACTATTATCCAACTAATTACTTATATAAATTAATGGTAAGTTTTCATATAGGATCATTATCATTGCAAATGATAAAAAATGACATCTTAAAGAAATCAACACTGATACAAATAATTAATTTAATATTTATAAATTAGTTATCTAATTGTTATATTTAATATAGAAAGGATTTTGTCTTAAAAATAAAAGTGGTCCTCATGAAATTGGTTTGGGAGGATATGGCAATCGGCAACCAACAAAAATAGAATACAATTCTTTAGCTTAAAAACACAGTGAAAGGAATTTAGCGCATTTTAAGCAAGTTCATTGGACTCTCCTAGGAATGGAATCCTTTTTTCCTTATTTATTTATTTGCACTCTTCAGGATGAAATCCTTTTTCATGA
The DNA here is from genome assembly GCA_025593235.1 of Vachellia pachyceras. NCBI lineage: Eukaryota > Viridiplantae > Streptophyta > Magnoliopsida > Fabales > Fabaceae > Vachellia > Vachellia pachyceras. The sequence goes on from JANTPZ010128165.1 coordinate 533, forward strand.
GTATTTTGATTGAAAGAATTCGGGCGTACCTGTAGACCGATTGAGTAGATGCTTCCACAGATACCCACGCGGAATTCATATCACAATGGTGGATCCAAACAAAAGACACAGGAAATGCACAGTAGAAGAAGAGAGTTTGCATAGAGGAAAGGGAGAGAGAATTGTTTTGCTATGTAAAATGCTCTGTAAGTTGTGTCCGGTTAAAGAAGAAGCCTTGAATTTAATATTCTAATTTTAAATTCAAAGTTCAAAATATAACTTGCCATATTACAACCGTTCCCATGCAAATGCATTTCAAATTCAATCTTTTGGGAAAAACACAACTTTGTTCCTATATATTCTCTCATTTGTGTTTTTGCTCCAAAACACATTTTGGGCCTAATCCAACAAGGGTGGATTAGCCCATATTCCAATATCTCACACTCACATTTGGTGGATTACGAATCGTGGGCCTCATCCTTCTTTCTTCTTCTTTTCATACCAGGTGCTTTACCGTAACCGCATGGGCATGACATCTTAAGATGTTTGTACTATAAATCTCTTTTAAAAGACCAGCGCAAGACATCTTTCTTTATGTAGCTTGAATTCGGTTATTATGCCTCATATGTCCTAAATTTAACCAAAAATACACTTTCACTTGACGAATCTAATCCCTCTCAAGTCAACATAAGACTTAGATCGTCTTTCTCGTCTACGTGGTGTCCTCACTTATGAGATCACAAAGTTGATATCATCAGGGACATGTCACAGATACTAGCATAATTGTGCATTTTTTAGGTAATCTTCCTTTCACCCATATATCATTTTGATATACATCAACCGCTTTCCTAACATAGTATCTTGTATCGTATCCATCGTGATAGTAGGATGTATGTTAAGGCAGCAGTCATTGAGGTATACCTCCATGATAATGTCAAAATCAAAGGACATAAATAGAAATATTAATTTCTTGGGACTCACACAGCAATGAAGTAAGGATCCATTCACTTGCTTCCCTTTTACGGTTCTATAACACATCTAGTATGAATTACATGCTACAGTGTTTCTCTTATACTGTAAGAGCGTACGTCGTTTTAATATTTATTATCAACACCATACAGACTTTTAGTCTAGATGTTCCCAACATTTAAACCCAAATTCTTCCTCCTCTCATATCTCATATGACGCCAGTTTAAAGAATTTGTTGTTTGGTAACAGGCATCATGGGAGCGGGTCCCCATGATTCGATCCATGTTTTATATGTACATACATTGGATATCATCTCGATACGCTACACTATTGCTGAGGTGATATAGTTTGTATTTCTTCTCTACCATATCAGCATTCCTATTGCCTTACTGGTGAATACAAGTGTCTCATCTTTGCATACCCCTCCTGAGTATCAAAGGCGGTAGCTCGTGTGAGAGAGCCTGCCTCATTTGCTTGTACGACATACTAAACATTGTATATTTGTACACAGACACATGAATTTAAGCACAAATTCAATATACAGTGTCTGTAATTTTACATTTTGCCTATACCAATAGCCATTACATGTTTCTCAAACATTTCTTTGGCTATTAGTTTAGTCAAGGGATCTACGACCACACTCTTGGTCGAAATGTGTTGTATATTAATCATCTTCTATGCTACATAATCTCTCACAAAGTTATACTTATCATCGATGTACTTTGTCTTACTATGATATTTGGGGTCTTTTGTGTAGGCTATAACTGCAGTATTGTCATAATATATTAACACTAGATTTGTACTCTCATTTTCAAATCCAAGGTGTTCAATAAACCTTTTCAGCCATATAACCTTTTGCACTGCCGCAGTGCGAGCAACAAACTCAGCTTCCATTGAATGTAGGGCCATGCACGTCTGCTTCTTGCTACTCCAACTTATAACGCCATTATTTAGCAAGAAGGCATAACCTAAAGTTGACCTTCGTTCAACTTCATCTCCGCCTACATCACTATCGGAGAATCGAATAGGCCACAATTCGCTTTCTTGATAAGGTAGTGCATAATTCGTCGTGCCCTTTAAGTATCGCATAATCCTTTTCACAGCTTTCTAATGCTGTTCGTCAAGATTTGACTGGAACCTACTTACCAGTCCATCTGTGAAACAAATATATGGTCTTGTACACATCACTGCATACATTAGACCTCCAATAGGAACTCTTTCTGTTCTTTTCTTAGCTGATTCAGTCTTGGGACACATTTCAAGATTCAAGCTAACTCCAGTAGCCACCGGGGTGTCTAAGGGATTGCAGTCACTCATATTAAATCGTTCGAGAATTTTCTTAACGTAATTCTTTTGTGAAAGAGATAGAATTCTCTTTGAGTGATCTCTTTGAATTTTAACTCCAAGTATATATTCTGTTTCTTCCATGTTTTTCATCTCAAAATTTGATGACAACTAGTCTTTAACAGCTAAGATCGAATTTAGGCTTTTTCTGGCCAATAATATATCGTCTACATATAATGACAACATAACAGAGTTATCATCAAACCGCTTAATGTAGATGCAGTGGTCTTCTTTGATCATTTCAAAATTATATGAGGTTATCGTTCTGTGAAATCTCAAGTACCACTGTCTGGATAATTGCTTCAGTCCATAAATGAACCTTTTGAGCTTACAAACTTTGCTCTCTAAGCCTTTCTTTACAAAACCTAATGGTTGTTCCATATAGATTTATTCATCAAAGTCTCCATTTAGAAATGCAGTTTTCACATCCATTTGATGTAACTCCAAATCTAAACTACCTACTATTGCCAGAATCAATCTTATGGAATTAAAGCATACAACAGGTGAGAAGATGTCCTCGTAATTGATACCTTCCTGTTGTGTGTACCCCTTTGCTACCAGACGTGTCTTGTACTTATCAATTGATCCATCCACTTTTCTTTTATTTTGAGAACCCACTTGTTCCAATGGCCTTTCGACCTTTTGATAGATCAACAAGTTCCTAGACTTGATTCTTTTTCATTGAATCGATCTCTTCTTCCATTACTTTCTTCCATGTATCATTGGCAGGGCATAACAAGGCATCTTGTACAGAACGTGGCCCATTATATCCATTCGAAGTGACCATGAGTGCTTCCCCCTCTATTGGAAAGTGTCTCTTGGGTACATTTCCCTTGTCATTTTTTCGTGCAGAAACCTCTTGTCTCTTCTGTTTCTCTTGCCTCGGCCTTTGTAAAGACGTTTTTGAGCCTTTTAATCTCCCACTCATATTGATATATTGAGACGATTTGGATCATTAAATCGATCTGCACTACTTTACTCTTGTGTCTCATAAAGAAATATTGTTCGATGTATCTCACCTCTGCCAGGAAATTCATTTCAAAAAATATGGCATCCCTTGATTCAATTTCAGTTACTGTTCCATCTTCATTTTCGCTAATGAAAACGTATCCTTTTGATTCTTTTGAGTATCTTACAAAGACATTTCTTTCCTCTAGGACCCAACTTCCCGTATTTATGGAAATTGTCATGAACGTATACAGCCGACTCCTAGGGTCTTAAGATGCTCAAATCTGGCTTGTGTTTCATCCATAACTCATATTGTGTGAAAGTAACTGCTTTTGAGCCTATACGGTTAAGTATGAAGGCTGCTTTAACGAAGCATCATCCCAATATAAAATTGGCAGGTTTACTTGAGCCATCATTGACCTAATTGTGTCTAGAAGAGTTCTATTTCTTTTTTGAAACACTCGATTTTGTTGCGAAGTGCCAGAAATAGTTAGTTGCCTAATTATCCCTTTTTCTACAGAACTCTTTAAACTGATAGGATAAGTATTCACGACTCGGTCAGTACGTTCCATTTAATTTTACGTTCCATTTAATTTTCTACCTCATTCATGTATTGTCTAAAATACTATAGTGCTTCAGACTTATGTGAGATCAAATAGACGTGACTATATCGTGAAAAGTCATCAGTATAGGTAATAAAATATCAAGTTCTGTGCCTAGCCTCACACTCATAAGACCACATGTATCAGAATGGACTAAATCCAATGGATTTTCAGCTTTAGTTCCTACACCTAAAGGTTTTCTATTTGCCTTGATTGCTAGACAACTTTCACACAAGGCCATTTCCATATTTGGAATTTCACCTAGTAAACCTTCTTTTGCTAGTCTAATCATTTGATTCTGACTTATGTGCCATAGTCTAGCATGCCAGATATTCATGTCAACAGTTATATTGGAGGAGCTAATAAAATAGTCATGCAAGTTGAAATCACCAATAACATCTATCACAAGGAACTTTCCTAAAAGGAAAGCTAAACTGTAGAATGGCTTAGTAGACCATGTAACGAAGGATCGAGGATCCTTCGTTGATTACTGTTGGTTGCCGCATCAATGCAAATGGCTTTATGTTGGCAATAATGCAAAGATCAAGGTCTTTAGGCACCTGCATATTAGCTCTGCATGGTAAAAAGACCTTAATTTTATATGATATGCTTCATACACCAGATATCTGTCGGAATTATAGGTTTGATGTGAACTTTCACGATAAAGTTACAGAGGAGAGAAGAAAGCAGGTTGTCAGGTTTGTCGGACCAACCTGTTTTCTCTGTTCGGGTTGAACAGACCTGGCTGGAGGAAGGAGATGCTAAACAGCGAACCGGGTCACACGTGGCGGGCAATCGGGTCCTAGGGATCAGTTGAGAGTGGAGCAGGTGCGTTTTAGGCCATTCAATAAAAAAGGCTTGGACGCTTGTTGGGTCGACGAAAATAAGCCCAATCTAAAAAAATGTTATGCTTGCTAGAAAATAGGTCACTTCGCAAGGGATTGCCCTGAGGGAAATGACCCATCCTCGGATCAGGCATAACACTTGACCTTTTCCAGGTCAACTTTCTTCATGCCGCCTTTAGATCCTTTCTTCTTGAATTGGTTTCTGCCCTTTTTGAAATTAGGGACAACCTTCCTGCCTTTTCCACTAAGTTTCTTGCCCTTCTTAAAATCGGGCTTGGCATTAGAAGGGCCTACATCCTCGATGTAATAGGCATGCCCAGAAGTTTTATATGCCTCCTGGCATTCATTCTTAAGCTCAAGCTACTTCACAACATCATTAAAAGTTATGATGTTAATGTTATGTGTTAAGTTGACTTTCATATGTTCCTAACTATGGGGAAGTGATCTGATTACAGCCTGCACTTGCTACTTATCAGTCAGTGTATATCTAGATTCCTGGAGCTTTCTAATCATGTTTGACATGTCTCAAAGATGATGCATCATGGGTCTATTACCTTAAAACTTATACGTGTCAAACTTTATTGTTAACCTCATTAGTTTGTGACGTCCACCAAACCCGTCTCTGAGAGCTGCCCACATGGCTGCTTTATACTTATATTATTCTTGACAAGAAGATAATTTGATCACTAGATTTGTGATCAGGAGAATACATTTGTACCTCCCATTACACAAACACTAGTAACTACATTATTTCTTTCAAGAATTTTATATATGTACTTCTTGAATCGTCAAACTTTTAGAAATCTCGTTTTCTAAAAGCTCACACTTATCAAAAGTGTAATAAGGTGACATATGTGAATAACAATGATGATTTCACAACAATTCACATAAACTAAACATGTTACATTTCAATATATTTAGTCATACCCATACACCAAGTCATGTTCTAAACATGTTAACAAAACATAGAGGGTAAACACATAAATCTAAAGCACAAAACGTCTTTAAATATTTGCAATACAATAATCGACTTTTATTTCTTCAGTCTTTTAAAGTATTGGTTTATGTTCAGCACAAATCTTGTTGTTCTCTTTATTGCATCAACCCACATGGTTGATAATGTGAATGTGCCTGCAGTTCTAACTACTGCAAAATACTTCATCCTGACATTCACATAGAATTGTGTAGTTGCATTGTTAGTTATGTTGTTGACATAGTTAGCAATGGTGCCATAAAAGATTTTTATTTTCTTGCATCTGGCCTTTCTCATCGCATGCCATAGCGGGAAAGAAAAGTTGATGGACCTCTGATAACAATCTTTAGGTTTTGAATTGAATGAGAACAAGAACCTAGAACCCGGGTCAGAGTAAGCCTCTTGACCTCTATCAAAGTTTTGATTAGGATCCTCCTCGGGGTCTTTCTCAAATTCCCCATGAGGATCTTCCTCAGGATCCTCTTCAAGGTCATTTTCAAATGGTTACTTCTCAAAATTCTTGCTCAGAATCTTCATTAAGAACATGTTCAGCCACATATTCAATATACACTGATTCGTAAGACAGTGTTTCTGTGCTATCTGAGATTTCTTGCTCCATTGTTTTTTCTAAAAGAAAGATTTGGAACTATTACTTAGAAAAATTTGAATAAATCCTCAACTAAGCATTGATTTTCATCAAAAACAGATCCTGAATTGCCTTATGAAATGGGCAAATTATATATCAAAATGAAGATATTGAATTTTAGGATTTTTAGGAATAAACCGTGACTCATTTCGACCTTACACGCGCTATCACGCGCCTTGGGAATATAAATTCCAGAAAATTCAAAAAATGTGACAAATCCCACTCTCGGTGGAGCGTGATATGCATGCACCACCGTCAATCCTTATTTCAATGACACACGCCGGTCTATTAGTTTCAACACGCCGTCACGTTTTTGACATGATTGTCTAAATACCTTGCCATGTGGCCTCAAGCGACACATGTCTTCCTCTCCTTTTCAGTTTTATATTTTGTTAACATATATATATATATTCATGTGCACAAAGGGCTATCTGGCTCGGTTGGCAAGATCCATTGTTGCCCCTTACAGTTCGGGGGTCGAATCCGTTCCAGGACACCTCTTTTGTCTTTTTTTTTTGAAAATTTTTTTTATTAGGCCTCACATGGTCCAATTACTAATTATTGTTATTATTATTTTTTCGTTGGGCTTTAGCTTGGCCCAAACCGTAAGCCTTTAGGTTTTTTTAGCCTAAACTCACCATTTTGGGTTTTCACAAGTGGGTCGGGTTAACCTACCCGGCCCGATTGACTCTCCACTCCGCAGCGCACTATTCATCATCAACCTTTAGCCGGGTCTCTCTGACCCCGGCTGGTCAAATGGGTTGGGTCTGATTGACCCGACTCTTTTTCCTTTGTTTATTAGTCGTCTGACGTCTGTTTTTCGCGTTCTTGGTGTCTATTTCTTCGTCTCGATGAGATCGACGCAATGGGAGTGATTTTGAAGTCTAGGTCCTTCTCATTTTCTAGAAAAATGTGATGGAATTTGAGAGGCTTTTTTCCTCCATAATTTCTTCGTCTAGTGTCCGTTCTTCGCGTTCTTGATCTCCACGTTCTTGTCTTGACGAGTACTATCCAATGGATGTATTTTCTAAGCCTAAAAAACATCGTTTTCTAGAGACACAGATTTGGATTTTGTTTTCTGTTCATTTTTTTGGTTCTTCACTTTGTTCATTTCGTGCTTACTATTTAAAACACATGCATAAATATACACAGATATGCAGGGGTAAAACGAAATGAACAAGGTACAGTGATTAATTTAGAAAATCAGGCAAAATGATTGAAGGTCACAGATGAAAAAAAATGAAAAACGGAGATTGCATGCGAAGAGAAGAACCTTACAGATTTGATTTTCATGGAATTTCAAAAACGAACACACACTGTGAATTCATGAACATGTTTACAGAGAAATTCATGCTTGATTTGGCCAAAGAAATTGCCATAGTACATGTATATAAGCAAGATCATAGTAATGGACATACTTCAATCATACACACAAATTTTCATGAATACACTAGCAAAATTCAGATTCGTACAGAAGAAAAAATGCCTCAGGATTCTCATTCACTCTGATACTGAAGGAATTCAGGCGTACTTGTAGACCGATTGAGTAGATGCTTCCACAGATACCCACACGGAATTCGGATCACCTTGGTGAATCCAAATAACAGACACATCAAATGCACAGTGGAAGAAAAGAGGTTGCATAGAGGAAAGGGAGAGAGAATTATTTTGCTATGTAAAATGCTCCGTAAGTTGTGTCCGATTAAAGAGGAAGCCTTGAATTTAATATTCTAATTTTAAATTCAAAATTCAAAATATAACTTCCCATATCACAACCGTTCCCACGCAAATGCATTTCAAATTCAATCTTTTGGGAAAAACACAACTTTGTTCCCATATATTGATATATATATATATCATACCTGAAATTTCAGGTCTTCCTGGTAACTCTTCTAGAGACATTTTTGGCATTTGACATTATATTTAATTGGATAAAACTCATAGTCAAATACCAACCCCAACTTTTACTCTTAAATATATCTGTAATCCCTATATTAAAAAAACTCGATCGGCCAATAAAAGTTAGTCAATTAATAAAAAATTAACTTACAATTCATAAGGTTTTGAGTTCAAATTCCACAATCAATGTGAGAATCTTGCTAGTGAATGATATATAAGTACATTTATAAATATCATGAGTCTGAAAGCATATTCTGACTCTAATAAACTAACAAGGTCAAACTTATCTAAACTTTATGTAATAAAAAAACTTGAACAAACAATGATTCTTAGCCGATTTTTTTCTTTCTAATTTAATTTGATCGGGTCTAGCTGTTGACCCTTTAAATTGCCAGTTAGAGGATCCATGTTCAATAGTCAACACAACAAACTCATCATTTTCATTTGTTTGATCACTTCCTTCATCCTAAGAACCAGACATGCACTACGCACTACTACAAAAGTTACTTTTTACACCTTATTTTTAACCCAATAGACACCCTTTCTCGGGGGGGGGGCGTAAATGTGAGGGGAGTGACCTAGGGCGCCCTATTTGAGGAAGGCACCGTAAGTCTGACATATGGCGCCCTTTTTAAAAAAGGGAGCAGTAGGTCGACCTATGGTGCCCTTTTCTATATATAGGGTGCTGTAGGTCTAACCTACGACTCCCTTTTTCTTAATATAGGGCGCCGTAGGTTTCCCCTATGGCACCCACTAACTCTATATAGGGCGCCGTATATTTTTTTTAAAATTCTATTCTATTTTGTTAACCACACCTGATTCAACTTACAGTTAAATTTTATACACCAGATCAATTCCAGACATAATAAACACCTAGCAGGGTTAGACGTGTATATCTACCTAAGCCAAGTTCTTATTATTGCATCGAAACACAGAAGTCATTGTCATTTACTGTGTGGCAGAGTAACACAATTCATATATCTAATTCACCCTATACAAGTCGACATAAAGAGTTGAAACTATATATATTCACCTTGAAGTAATAAGCATTATCTACAAATTAAGAAGGCGTTTGGCCAACAAATCTCGTATCAAATCAATGTCATCAGCCTTGTAAGCATCGTCATTATCAAAAACCTACAAATTAAAAAACAATTATTAACACAATGCTAATTTATCAAACTAAACAATTAACTCATCAATATTTGATAGATTACATATTACCTCTTCCAAATCTCTAGTCAATTCGCTCTGAATGATACTATACATGTAACTGATGACATAATACCCGCACTCAGTATTACCTGATTGTCGAGAGCACTAAAGATAAAAAATATTGTCAAAAAGTATAAAGGGATAAAACGACTTTCAATGAAAGAACTTAAAGTTAAAGTACTTACTTTTGGATAAAACCACTGTGTATTCTTATTTATACCTTCACGTTTACCGCCCATTATTCAATATGTCTTGAGTGCGCTGCGATTGAATTGACAATAGTTACATATGAAAAAAACATGTTTAAACATCGT
>JANTPZ010128181.1:0-10574 GCA_025593235.1 Vachellia pachyceras
ATTTGCCCATGGATGCAATTATCATAATAAACATGCAAAAGTTATGATAATTAAATAGAGAAAATACATTAAAATAAATAATGTGTGAAGTACAATGATTGGCCCCTAGGGCACAATTTCCAACATCCTCCCACTTGCACTAGGTACAATCATTGATTTACCTAATTTCCATTGTCCTAACATGACCTTCATGTTTCGCTTGTACAAGCAGTTTGTTAAGAGGATCAGCAACATTGTCTTCTCCAGATACTTTGCAAATTTTGATATCAACTCTATTATTAATTACTATGATAAGGTAAAATAGCCTGAGTATATCCTTGCCTGTGCAATAGCACTATTATTGTCACAGAACAAATCCCTTGGATTTAAGATGGTAGGGACCACCCCTAGTTAAGTAATGAACTATCTTATCCAGATGACTTCTTTAGTTGCATCTGATGCTGTTATATACTCGGCTTCCACTGCAGAACCAACTACTGTACTTTGCTTAGAGCTCTTGATCCGACTAAGCCACAAATTGTAAACTTAGGTCGTTGGTTAGCCTTGAAAATGGATCAGGAATATTAATTGTGATTTCCAAAGATTGTAAAGGGACAACCCCAAGGTCGTTCTCTCCGGAAGTTACTATTACGTACCAATAATCCTTAGCTTGTGATTATGCTTGTGATGCAAATGAAATCAATTTTTAAATCAAATTATGCTATGTACCTAAACTAATTACAAAATAAAACTTGTTTTTGGTATTTTCTAGTGAGAAAGAGAGTAAAGGCAGATTTGAATGTGAAAAGGGTAAGTGATGATGGTTTCTTCTTGAAAACAAATTGTGCCATCATAGTTCACAAAGGATAGGGAAAGCATCGATTTTCACACTAAGTTTTGTAATAAAAAACCCCAACAACTCGCTGGGTCAGAAATCTCATGAAATGAACTCCATTCCATGATATCCTTTAAGAATACTTAGTGTGTGTACGGAAATCATAAAGTGACAAAATCAACTCCATACATTGTTGACTCTAAAATGAAGCACAACTAGGATGATGGAAGAGATCAACAAGATTTCATTAAATAAGCAAAATGAACCCCATTCTACTTTGTCAATCACAAAACAACTCAATACACAATAATCCAAGTTTGGCTCGACTGAGACCAAGCATTTACACAAAAATTACAAAGTCCAACTTGGAATCCAAGTAATCTATAATGTAAATACAGATTGAAAGCAAATACTCCCCTTTCGGCACTTCGAACTCCGGCTCACTTCATCTTCAAGAGGACGGAGATGCTCATCTCCTCATGGGTGATGGAATCGAGCTCCGTATGAATGATTGAGGCATCATAAATGGATGGATGGTGAGAAAATGGAGGAAGTAGGGTTTAGTGTGTGTGGAAGTGAAGAAAATGGAATGTGGATGTGGTCTCTGCCTTTCTCCTTCCCACCCTCCTCCAGCCTCCTTCGAAAATACCCTAAATGGCATGATAAAACTGTTCTGGGTCGGATCTCTAAAGCCGGGTCGGGCTATTTTCCACCTGGAGTAAAAATCTGGTGCTGATGCGCGATATTCGCTGCGGCGAACCTCTCTCGAGAGTTCATGCCTGCTGATTGAACTTTGGCCACGGCGAAATTCTCCAGAGCTGCTTCCTCTTACCTTTTGTACAGAGTTCCTGAAATGAAATAGCAAATATTGACAGTATCATTTGCTCATGATGAAATTTAACCACAATAACATCATTATTCATGGCATATGTACCCAAAATCACACTAATCCAAACCAATAACTCCTAATCTTAAATTAAGCACAAAAGGGTCATGTATAGGCTAAAATTGACTCTAAGACTCTGGAAATTCAAGTAGAAAACTAATACAAATAAAGTTCAATCAGCTCTTCCAGCTTACTGCGTCACCATTCAACAGGAATATGAATCCCGACTACGATTTAGAGTCATCTTAGTTAGTTTGGAAATTCGCATTTGTGTAACCAGTTACACTGAGTTTATCATCCAAATCACCGTATACCAAGAATAAATCCTTAGTCCTTCTCAAGTGCTTAAGGATATTTTGACAGCAGTCCAATGGCCCTCACCTGAATCTTGATGTTACCTACTACTCATACTCAAGGTGAATGAGTCATCCTGTCGAGTACATAACATGGCATACATAATGAATCCAATAGCCGAGGCATATGGAATCTTACTCATTTGATCTCTCTGATCCAGTGTTTTTAGACACAGATCCTTTGAGAGAAGGATGCCACAAGACATGGGTATGTACCCTCTCTTTGATTCCTGCATACTGAACCTATGCAGTATTTTGTCAATACATGTACTCTGACTTAAGCCTATAAGCCTCTTGGATCTATCTCTGTAGATCCTAATCCCTAGGATGTAAGGGGCTTTACCCAAGTCTTTCATTGAAAAGGACTTTCCTAACTAAGAATTGACGCTCTGCAAGGTAGGAATGTCATTCCCAATGAGTAGGATGTCATCAACATAAAGCATCATGAATTCAACTGTGCTCCCACTGACCTTCTTGTAAACACAAGGTTCATCCATGTTTTGAATGAAGTTAAACTCTTTGACAACTTCATCAAAATGATGATTCCAACTCCGTGATGCCTGCTTCAATCCATAAATGGATCGTCGAAGCTTGCATACGTTACCAGAGTCCTCTAGACGCACAAAACCTTTAGGATGTGTCATCTACACATCCTCAAGTAGCTTTCCATTGAGGAAGGCCATTTTGACGTCCATCCGCCATATTTCATAGTCATAATATGCTGCAATGGCAAGAAAGATTCTGATTGACTTGGCCATCGTTACTCGAGAAAAGGTTTCATCATAGTCAACACCATGAGTTTGTGTGAATCCTTTTGCAACCAGTCTTGCCTTGAAGATACTGACTTTGCCATCCATGTTGGTTTTCTCTTTAAAAGTCCATTTGCACCCAATGGTTTTTACACCTTCAGGTGGGTCAATCAAGGTCCAAACCTGATTATCATATATGGATTGCATTTCAGACTTCATGGCATTTAGCCACTTGTCAGAGTTTGGTCCTACTACGGCCTCTTGATAGGTGGTTGGCTCATTGTGTTCAATGAGCAACACATCATGACTCCTAGTAACTAGAAATCCATATCTATGAGGTGGTTGTCGTGATCTATCAGACCTCCATAGGCCTTGTGTTACTTGATGAGGCTCAACAACATCTTGTGAGTCTTCTCTATCTTCCATCTGTTGTTATGTAGTGTCTTGAGATTCTCGAACTTCTTCGAGATTCAATTTGCTCCCACTTATTCTTTTAGAGATGAACTCTCTTTCTAGAAAGGCACCGTTTTGAATAACAAAGACTTTGTGTTCGGTGGGATTATAGACATAGTATCCCTTTGTTTCCTTAGGATACCCCACAAAAGGCATCACTACTACAGAGTATAGTTTTAGCGCCTGAAATTTGCGTCCGTTTTTAAAAATAGGGAGTAAAAAATGAAGACGGTGAACTTTCGGCTCCCTATATGTGAAATAGTGCGCCGAAAGTCACTTTCGACGCCCTATATGAATATAGGGCGCCAAAAGTTCACTTTCGGCGCCCTATTTCACATATAGGGTGCCCAAAGTTGAACTTATGGCGCCCTATTTACCATATAGGGCGCCCAAAGTTAAACTTGTGGCGCCCTTTTCACCATGTAGGGTGCCTAAAGCCCTTCTTGACATGACAAAACATGCATTGGGCAGACCACCGCCACTTCCCCATGTATTTCAGAGTAGACCGAGCAACCACCTCCCCTTCTCCTTTATCGGCTTCTCTATTCTCCCCTTCTCCCTTCTCTCATGCGCGGAACCAAAGCGTCGCTGTGCCCAACTTCGTCCAAGCGTCATCGTCGTCCAAGCATCCACTCGGTCTCTCCATCACCGTCAGCTCTAGCGCACCGTCAGTGACCCCACGAAATCAGCTCCAGTCGCTGGCATTGCACGATTTACGCAACACCGTCAGTTTGAGCCTTCAAGGTCTCCATCGCCGTCATTGCTCAACTGATGCACACTCTTTTCTCCATCAAGTCTCTCCGTTAGCTCCAGCCAGTCTCTCCGTCGCCGTCAAGTCTCTCCTTCAAGTCTTCTCATCGAATTCTCTGTTGTCTTCTTCACAGGTAAAAAATGTTATTGCGCAGTCTTTTTTTTTCCATCGTTGAAGGAAAAATTGCTTAGACTCCAGTTTATTTTTTATTACTTATTTCCCCCTATATTCATGATTCGCACAGTTTGATTCCCCCTAAATTATAGCACTTATCTTCATGTTTTCTTCACATTAGCGAATACTTTGAAATGTGCGGTTATACTTTGATGTATGGGGGTCAGTTGCTTATTGATCTGGAAGAGGTTGATGAAGTTAAACAAACAACTTGATCAAATGCACGATTGCACTGAATATTGTGAATTAATGTGCGAATTTTTGAATATCACACATTCCAAAACTTCACATAACAATTGCACTTGGCTTACGTAGATGTTAGTAACTCTTGATTAATCTTTGCTCAATATATATGTTTATTACATCTGGACTTGATCTGGTACAAAATGGAATTGTAAACTAAACCAAATGTAGTAAAGGGGTTAAATAAAATTGAAGAGAATTTTTTTTATAAAAAAATACCTACGGTGCCCTATATTGGTATGTAGGGTGCCGTAGGCTGATCCTACGGCGCCCTATTTTCCAATATAGGGCGCCGTAGGTCTAGCCTACGGCGCCTTACTTAATATAGGGCACCGTAAGCCCGAACTTACTACTCCCCTCACATAGGCGCCCCCATAGAAAGGGCGCCAATTGGGTTAAAAATATGGTGTAAAAAGTACCTTTTGTAGTAATGCATTTAGAGGATCTATTTGATAATTTATCGGAGGCCTACTGTTTAACATAGACCTCACATCCCCAAATCTTGAGAAAAGACAAGCTTGGTTTCTTCCCAATCCATATCTCATATGGTGTCTTTTCAACTGCCTTAGATGGAACATGATTCAGTGTAAACGCAGCTATTTCCAATGCATAGCCCCAAAAGGAAGGTAGAAGATTTATTTGACTCATCATAGATCGAATTATATCTAATAGAATTCGATTCCTCATTTCAAAAACTCCATTCCATTGTGGTGTTCCTAGAGGAGTAAGTTATGAGATTATCCCACAACTCCTAAGATGGTCAACAAACTCTTGGCTCAAATATTCGCCTCCTCGATCATATCGAAGGCCCTTAATTGTCTTGCCAAGTTGGTTTTACACTTCATTTTGGAATATTTTGAACATTTCAAAAGATTCATACTTATGTTTCATTAGATAAACGTAGCTATATCTACTGAAATCATCTATAAAAGTAATGAAGTACATGTAACCTCCTCTGGTAGGTGTGTTTAGTGGTCCACATACATCTGTATGTATGAGGCCCAATAAATCAGTGGCCCTCTCACTGTGCCTAGTAAAAGGTGCCTTAGTCATCTTTCCCAATAAACATGATTCACACTTGTCGATTGATTAAAAGTCAAACGAGTTAAGAAATCCATCTTGATGGAGTTTAGAAATGTGTTTCTCATTTATGTGGTCTAGACGACAATGCCATAGGTAGGTTGGATTCAAATCATTTGATTTAATCCTTTTAGCAGTTTTGTTATAGATACTTCCACTTGCGGGACGTTCTAAATTTAAAAGGTAATGATCAAGATGCAGATCACCATCAGCATAAAATTGTCATTACGATAAATAGAACATTTTTCAATTCCTTGCAATGGAAATATAACCTTCCTTATCTAAATAAGAAAGAGAAACAATGTTACTACTCAAAGTATGAACATAAAAGCAATTGTTCAATACTAACAAAAGCCCACTCGGCAGAGCTAATTCATAAGTGCCTACAGTTAGAGCAACAACTCTTGTTTTATTTCCAATGCGTAGGTCCACTTCGCCCTTTTCAATTTTCTACTGTCCCTGAGGTCCCACACACTTATATAGATGTGAGAACCACATGTGATGTCAAATACCCATACAGAGGAAGTAGAATAATGAACATCTATAACATAAATATCTGAAGAGATAGCCCCGCTATCCTTCCTTTTCTTTCTTTTAGATCTTCCAAGAAGAATTTGCATTTTCCTTTCCAATGACCAGGCTCACTGCAGAAATAGCAGACTCCATCCTTTGAAGGCTCAGCCTTATTCGGCGTGGACTTGGTTTTAGGTTTAGTTGGCCTTTTGGTCTCACTAGTAAAGCCTTTACCCTTTCCAATGCCCTTGCCTTTCCTCTTTAATACATGAGAGCTAACTGATGCACCCTCAGTCATCTTGCAGGAATGTAAGGCCTTAGTGTTCTCAAACCTTTCCTGCCTTGCCTGTTGCTAGAACATTTCCTTAAGATGAACAATCATCTCATATGCCTCCATATGTTCCTGTTCTCTTTGTATCTCTAGAACCATGGTGGCTAGCATAAGGCATCCTACTTCCACAGAGTCATCCTTATGCTTCAAGTAAGCATCTCTATGAGCTCTGGGAGCATTGGCTGCAGGCTCATCAGGAATGGGCCGATCAAAGACATAAGCCTTTCTTTCGTATTTGAGAACGATTCTCAAGTTCCTAAACTAGTCAAGAAAGTTTGTCCCATTGAGTTTTGTTTCTCAAGGACCGATCGTAGTGATAGTGTAGCAGTATTAGTAGTCGATATGATTCTACAATTTCAAAATACGCAAAGCATATAAGTAATCTCCCACTGAATTAATAACCCTCAATATAATTAGTTGGCTAAGATCCATATTTCACTTAAATTTAACTCCGCTTTGGTAAGACCTTAAATTTAAGTTATTTAGGTAGGTAACCCTTTACCAATTACATCATATGTAACTCCTAGATTTTATGGGATTCGATCATCATATGACCTAGCATGTTTAATCCCATCTAATGCCTTGAGATCCAAAACCGTTTTGATAATCTCAATTAAGTCAAGACAAGAATGAATTGTGTGAGTAGAACCATTACTCATTATTGTCATCCCAAGATAACTCAAATGCATCCACTTTGGTGGAACCTACAACTGAGAGATCACGGTTTTGACAATTATTCATTAATTGATGACATTATGACTTAAGATTCTTTTGGAGGGTTCAACGAATTAATTTTACAAATATAATATAGGTTGTTATTGCATCTCATACAATACCATATTTAATGATCGTAAACTATCATGCAATGATCTAATCAAAAGCATATAATAAACGTGAGACAACATTGAAAGAAACCTCGTTTGAACATACGAGGGGAGTGAGATAAGAGAAGAATGTACATCAAGAATCTTTAGAGAAAGGCATGACATGTAGGCCATATTTAAATTTTTCAAGCCCTTGTAAAACTAAAGCCATATTGTTTCACCATACCCATTCAATCATTTAAGATCAAATCATAATAAGCAATAATTTATACGACAAATGATTGTTATTGTGTTCAAATTATATCGCACTATGCATAAACCCGTGACCAAAACAATACATCATATGTATTCCAGATTTGCATCATATACGAATCCATAACCGTATGAATGCATAAACTTATTCATGAGAATAAAACTGCACTTGTGTATACATCTTATGTATACAAACATATATCCCTTCATATGAGCATACTCGAAAACACATATATCATGTACCATATACAGAAT
This sequence comes from Vachellia pachyceras, assembly GCA_025593235.1. Lineage (NCBI taxonomy): Eukaryota > Viridiplantae > Streptophyta > Magnoliopsida > Fabales > Fabaceae > Vachellia > Vachellia pachyceras. Next base: position 7,679 of record JANTPZ010128181.1, read on the forward strand.
CAAAACGCATATGTTATGTATCACATACATCATTCATACATGCTTACAACATACATACTTCAAGAATATGAGAACCCATATATCATCTATGTATCATATTCTCAGTCATAACACACATATGAATTCAAGAAAGCATACATCTCATGATAATTAACCTGGCTCTGATACCACTGTTGGGATTAGGACGTACACGCAGCAGAATTTAAAATTTTTCTAATCCCAAATACGGATATGTCAAAGGCGTTTAGATCGAGGAGATGAAGGCATACTTTTTGCGTTTCGAGATTGTCCCTTCCTTTGAATCTGGATCTCTTTAGATTCCACAACCTTCCACGCTCTTGCTTCTGATCACGAGGAGCCGACGTTCTTTTGATCGCCTCCCTCTACCGATATCCACTCGAGCAGTCTCCAACAATGGTAGCGTGCTAGCACCTCTTCGTTTCACTCTCTCTCTCTAGGGTTTTGTGGCTCAAGAGCAAATTCAAATTCAGAATGGGATCCCTCTACTGTTCACGAGCACTCATATTTATAAAGCTCATGGAGTGCATCATAATCCAAGATTAATCTTTTATTAATCTTGAAAAATCCGAATTTGAATTTCAAGATCAATCTTATCAATCTTGAAATTTGAAATTTGAAATCCAAATGATATCTCAGATTAATCTTTATTAATCTTGAAATTCGAATTTCAAAAATATATTCAAGATCTAATCTTAAAATTCGAATTTCAAACGATATTCAAGATCCAATCTTGATTAATCTTGAAATTCGAAATTTGAAATGATATTCATGATCTAATCTTGAAATTTGAATTTCAAAAGATATTCAAGATCTAATCTTGATTAATCTTGAAATTCAAAATTTGAAATTCAAAATATATTCAATATCTAATCTTGAAATTTGAATTTCCAAAGATAGTCAAGATCTAATCTTGAAATTTGAAATTTGAAATTCAAAATGTGAAATTCAAATTTTGCAATCTTAATTTGGATTAAATTGATCTGATCAAATCATATCCATTTAATTAATCCAAATAATGAACCAACGAATTTAATTTATCTTTATAAATTAAATTAATACTAGTTATTTAATTTATCAAATAAATTAAATATTAAACTAACACACACAAATATTATTTACATAATATTGTGCAATTTCAAATTTTAACATGTATATACACATATATTTAAATTCGAATAAACTCGAGAAATAAAAGCTCTTGTTGGATTGTTATTGCGTACGACCCTGTAGGCCCATATAAAGTTGGCAGTGGGCTAATCTCACCACAAGCCCACAAGTCGTAAGCGGTCTCTAGCAAGACATTATATAATATCCATAATTTTTCGGCTAGCTGAAAAAAATGCTAATCCGATAATTAGAAAATGAAAAGGAAAACCAGAGGTAGATAGCTCATAAAGAAAGGAAAGTTATAGCCAGAAGTTATAAAGTTAGAACTGGCTTAATGTATGGAGTTCCGAAAGAATTCCAAAGTTAAATATATTTGCCCTAGAGTAAAGTGAGGATGAGAAATTTATAGAAAGGGACTCATATGTCATTAAATAAAAGACCAAGGGCATAAAGGTCTTTTAGTATTAAAAGTAAGGGCAAAATGGTAATTTTGCAAAAAGTAAAGAAAGTAAGGGCAAAATGGTAATTATGAGAAAGTGGAAGAGCATTTTGGTCATTTGACAAAGTCAAAAGTCAACTGTTGACCAAAATTTTCAGATGCCCAATGGATAGAGTCCGACTCATGGATCACAACCACGAAACACGGATTTTCCAAATTCGAATTAGATTTTTAATTATATAATTTTGAAGGGCGAAAAAGGGAAAAATAATTATTTAAGTTACCAGGAACCCTCCAAAAATTTAGAGAAAAATATGGAATATCCAGTGAATTTTATAGTATTTAATAAAATTATTATCCATTAGAATGATTTGGAACCAATTAATGGTCTCAAACAACTTACATTGTCAAAAGGGACCAAAATGAAAACTTTTATTTTGATGAAAGTTACTATTCACAGTTTTTAGGCCAACTCTGAAAATTCATAATTAATTCTAGAAAAATCGAAATCGAGTGGTTCCAACTTCTATTTGAAGATTACAAATTATTTTATGAGGGAAAAATACTCATTTGAAGGGTAACTTATCCAATTCGTACAGATTCATTCATGAAAATGTACTGTTCATATGGTAATTTTTCATTTTTCCCAGGATTTTCTGTGATTTTTCGCCAACTTTGGACAGGCATAAATTTCTGTACAAAACTCCAATTCCAGTGATATTTGGCTTGTTTTAAATCTTGTAATGTGAACTATTTTAACACAAACTTTCAGCTCATTTGGAGTTCATTTGCTATGTTTCCCGATAGGGCAAATGACCAACTTTACTTTCAACACTCCCAAATTTCTACCCTACTTGACTTCATAAACCATCATTTTGATTTCTAAACCTTTCTTAATCATATTAAACTATGTAATTAGGCATTCTTAAAGCATATACTAGTTATCATGAGTCCATCATACATGCATGAGTTATATTACATGCCACTTTACAAATCTCAACAACATAATGTAAAGTTTACAACATAATTTACATTCAAATACATGTGCACATTTTTACTTCAAGCATCATGGATTTCCTCCTTACCCTTTGATGTGCTTCCACCTAAAAATGGTTAATGGAGGAGAATGAGATTTTTGGAAATCCCAGTAGCAAAACTATCTAACATACTTTCATAAAAATGCATGACAACTTTCTAAATGAATGTGGATTAATAAAAGTGTAACATGAAACACATAAATGCATATGGCCATAGCATGAACATGCACACATCCACACTTTCATCACCATAAAGTTCAAAACAAGTCATGCATCAATTAAAGGAATTTTC
>JANTPZ010128204.1:0-12731 GCA_025593235.1 Vachellia pachyceras
ACGCCGTTAGTCTCTCTTAATGGAAATTGTTGACTCATCAAACTTAACGCTGTTATTTTAAATCTTTTTTATTTTACACAATTTAAAATATCAAATTTATTATATTATTAAATTAAAATTAAAATGTCAATATGTTTTTTCAACGTTTTATTGCACAATCATCAATTAAATTTGATGAGTCAGCAATTTTTCCATTAAGAGAAACTGACGGCGTTAAGTTTGAGAGACTGAAATTGCACTTTTTAAACTTAAAGGACTAAAATGAAATCTGAAGCAAACGTAAAGGATTAAAAGTATACTTTAACCAATTGTAAAATATACTTAATTAATAAGATGTAGAAATAGGTGACATATAAATTTTGAGACGACCATAAATATGTTATTAATATGCTTAATACACTTAAGATGGTAAATTTAATTCAAGAGTTATATATAAAACCGGACCGCAGCGATATTCTTTGGTTTCATTGACGTCCATCTTAAATATACTGATAACTCCCCATTTTTAATAGAATTTGAGATATATTTAGATATATTTAGGGAGTTATTAATGCATAATTAAAAGGTTAATGGAAGATTTTGTTAAGATTTGGATTGATATCATGATTTAGGGGATTTTAGTGCAATTATATTAATGTTAAAAACATTTTAAAAAAAGTGAGAGATTTATATTTTATTTTATTGTTTGGTTTATTAATATTATATTACCCATGTCATCTCATTTGGGCTGGATCATTCTCGTCAATTTGGGCTTTGGGAGCTGAGGAGAAAAAGACCAGAGAGCTGGACTTGAGAAGCAAGACGGTACCGTTTGAATTGTTGAAAGTGACAGAGACCTAAAAGAGAGCTGGACGCACGGACGAGAGGATTATTATTGGCGGCGCGCACGAGAACAGAAGCCGTCTTCTGTGGAGAGATTCAACGCTAACGACGGCCATGCAACAGAAAGACGAAAAAGACGGCGCTGGATCTTGTAAAACCTAGAGAAAAACGCCACTGATTGGGGGAAAACCGTTTTCTCGGCAGCATTAAAAGAAGCTGGAAACGAAACTGACGCGTAACAGCCACAAGCATAATAGTTTTGACGGCACGACGGAGTTGAGAGCGACAGTTTCAGGGGGAGAACGCGAGAGCGTCGACTGGAGTTGGGCTATCGGAGGCACTGGAACCGTGAGAGCAAGAGACGCAGAGAGGACGAGAGTTCACTGCTGTGCGTGTGCGTGATAGAAGGCAGTGTTTGGTGCTTCTGCTTCCTAAAGTCCTTTTTCTTCTCTTTGAATTAAATTCCTCAACGCTTTACTCTTGTGGTTGAAATGTTTAGTGGCTAAGTAATTTGTTCTAGAATTATTTTGAACCTTTGCAAGATTGGATAATACTCTCTTTGGTGATTAGTGACAATTATATGTTAATTTTATCTTGTACTTAATGTTTCTAATAAATTGAATTTCATATTTTTCATTTATTTATTTGAATTTCAATTTAATATATTAATATTTATATTCTAAATAGATTTTTATATTCTATTTCTAAATAGATTCTAAATAGAAAAAGAAATAATAATAAAAAAACAAAAGAAAGCCAATTAGCTATTCAATCTAACTAATATTGAAGCCGGAGTGCTTATATACTTTCAGGAATCTATATACAAAGTTTTTTTCGCCCCTTCCCCAACGAAAAATGGAATTCGATTCCCTATCCGATCTATGAGAGGGTTAATTTAATTGCAGAACTTAAATAAAATTATGTTAGACTTAAAGTTTAAATAATCAAATGGATGGTTTGTTAGTAACATAGAGATATAGTTATTAACCTAACATTGTCATATTAAGGTTGTTGCGTAATAATTATTTTCCTTTAACTGTAGCAAGAGATTGTGCATGTGAAAGGAGGATATTAATTCGGTTATAACTTGAGAAAGTTTAATCAATTGCTTTTTGAACCTTAAACAAACATATAATGTCATTTAATCGCTAATAGAGTTGTATGCATTTAATTCTCATGAATTGCAATGGTGAAAAATAATCATAGGCATATCTCAATCGTTGAATTAAAACTCCAATTTTTCTTTCTCATTTTAGTGTTAGTTTTCGTTTATGCGTTAGTCCTCGTGGGAATGATATTTTTATACTACTTGCGACCCGTACGCTTACAGTAAGCTATAAGGCGAACAAGTCATATACTTACTAAATGCAAATTAAATATGTTGGTTAAACATGAAAATATTGCCCCAATCTTATTTATAATCAACATTCTCTCTTATGCACATGGTTTTATATATAAATAATAACTTTGTTTGGTCTAGAAAAATAATTAATACACTTTTTCATTTTTACCCAAATTAATTACATGACTCTCTTATTTTTTTCCTCACTCTTTTTCTCTCACTTATCATCTTCATATAAGGGTATGTTTGGGGAAAAAAGTTATATCTCATACACATTCATTACTTTTAACTAATTTTAACCTTTATTTCATTATATACGCTTTGAGCAATTGTTGCGTATAAAAAAGATACTGGGGAGAGTAGAAAAATAATCGGTTTTAGCCAACAATTTCATCTTGACTTCAAGTCATTTTATTGTTTTAACTGACCCTCTTACAAAATTTTACTAATTATGGATTCAAATTTACCAACTTTATGCTGGAGATTACCAGGCTCATATTGAATTTTACCAAGTTATTTTCTTATTTTGGGTTTTAGCTATGTTTTCAAAATTATTGATACTATGTAAGCATGTTATATATTGAATTGAATAATGTATTAATAATAGCAATCTCAGTGTTAATAATTTCAAAGTACTAGCCCATGTGGCCATATCCAAATCAAACCTTGTTTTTCATCCTTCAATGCTTTCCTTTTGTGTGGTTGGTTGTATTGAATTTATTCAAGTCCAGAATTAGAGCCCAAGCCCACTATAAGTAGAAAACATGGGAGAACATGAGACTAGCAAGTTACTTCTCTGAACCAAAACAACTTAGACGGCCAATAAAGATTGATCCAATTAATAAAAATTATCATGAGTTTAAATTCTATTGTTATTTTAAGTATATTAATAAGAGCTCTTTAAATTTGAAAGTATGTGGTGACCTTTGTAAGCCATCAAGTTTCAATTCACTTAAATTTTTTTTACCAAAGAAAAATACTTCAGTACATTGAGGAACGGGCATTGCATATATTAAAAAGGATTTATCTCTTAGGATATGGTGAAACAAAGTTTAAATTAAAGGTGTACTCATATCTATTTCAAACATGACGGAAAGAAATATATATAATTAACAAGGAAAAGAAACAACACTTGCGTGGGTCTTTGTAAAATTCAGGATAAGAATGCAAGAGCCTATGTTTTTTTAAAAAAAATATATTATTATTATAGTAAAGATAATCATGTTCGAGGTACTATAAGGGTTTTGCTTGGCAAAGCTTTTCAGAGCCCAAAAGCATATTAAATAGTATTTTTTCGCAAAACAAGATAATCTCCTCCACATATTTACCTCGGTTTATATAAAAGTACTTCTCTACCGCTTTTCCAAATGGACCCCAGGTATAGAATATAATGTTGGCAAATCTCTTTAAGTGAGAATTTAATTTTTTGTTCATCATATTACGAGGGATTAAACTCAATGAGAATTTGAATTTTGATTCATCACGTCGTGGGTATAAAATTCATTTGACATGCTTACCCGTAGATCGTAAATCACGAAAATGTATTTTACGTCACTAAACTTAATTGTACTGTGTACTCTTCAAGTTTTATTTTTCAAAACTTAAAAAAAAGTTTAATTTGTCAATCAAACAAGTATCACATCAAAATTCTAAACACACATTATGAAGTATAATCAAAATATTGTGGACCAAATACACAGCTCACTGTTCTCAATTTTAAATATTTATAATTTTTACTGATCTTGAATAAATAAACCATCTTTGATATCATCAAACCTTGTAATATATGCTATTAGGTTTTGCATGTGGCAGAAGCTTGAGAATTTTAAAATGCAAAAAAAAAAACATTTATGAAACACATTTTGGAGAATTAAATTAATTAGATTCAATGGCAAAGGTGCTTGCAAAACAAATGAAATAATCAGTGACCTACAAGCTGTTGGTTAAATGGTAAATGGTTTTACCTAAGAACACAAAATGTTCAGGATACGATACAGTTATGAAATAATCTAATAATAAGTTGTTCAGTATACAGTTGATGAACAACTTATTATTAGATTAAAAAATAATATCATCGAATTGATAAGCCTGTCCATAATTATTATTCAAAACAAAAAATATTCAATCAAATAAATAAGTAAATGTAGCCAGAACAACCTGTCCATGTAACATAGCGCAAGTAGATATTTAAATTTTATATTATTCGCAACCCAAAACAAGCTGAGGTGTTTGAAATTTGAATTGATAAACATAAAGAAATCATTAAATGAATGTATTAATTTTTCTTGCAGTTTTATATTTATGTTCTATAATTAATAATTTTGAAATTGTACTCAAGAGTTCTTAAATATTGGGTTTAAAATGGAAGATACTCATGTTACAAAGAAGCTTTCTTCCATTCAGAACATGATTTCTTTTCTTTCTTTCTTTTTTTTTTTTGGACAAAGAACTTGATTTCATTTGAATTCAAATTTGTCAATAGTGCTAAGTACCAAATTATTTGAAGGAAAAAAAATAAAATAATCTTCTCTTAATTTTACGAATTAATTTGTTACAATTTGACAGAAAATGAAATGAATAATATAATTTGTGTCATGATTATTAACTCATCAATATATAATTTTAATTTTTATAATATTTTATGTGGTCTGGATTTTGTGGTTCAAGATTTGCGTGCATGCTTGTTGGTTGCTCTAACCTTTTTGTCAAATAAAGCTAAAGGAGGTTGTAATTAATTAATTAATTAATTAATGTGTATATATCAATAATTAATCTATATATGTCATGTCATGGTCCAATAAAATAATTTTTTTAATTTAAAAAAATAATAATAATTGGCTTTATAGTATCGGTGGCTAGGACTAGGAGTAAGCTTTTCCCCGAGGTTGCTTGAGGTGTGACCCAAATCTTGCATGAAATGACCCAAATCTTGAGATCAGAGCAAACAGCATGGCAAAAATTACATGACATGACCCAAATCTTAACATATTTTGGTTTAAGCACTTTTAGGATTAAACTAATTTTTAAGCATCAAAGTTGTTCTTACGCTATGTTTTAAGAGGGTTACCATGCAAAACGGTTTCCTGCTAAGCAAATCTAATAAAATTTAAATTGTTCACGATCCAGATTCAGCTTTCTTAATATGTTTTATTTTTAAATTAATTTTTTTAAAAAAATAATAGTTGAGATGTTATCTTTCTTTTACATTCTACACACATTAAAATAATTTTTAACAATAGATATTTAAAAAAAATTAGATCTAGATAGTTTAGACTGATTAAAACATTCAAATCCAATTAACCCTTCCTTCTAAGCACTTTTTTACTTAATAGGGAAATTGGATCCGGGTTTGACACCATTTGAGTTATATAAAACTTATTACCTAAACTTATAAAATTAGTTAATTGCTGAGTAAAATACATTAACATCCTCCCTCTTGGTTTTGTCAAAATTAGAAAGACACTCCTTCAAAATCCTAACTTCATTTGTCCCATTTTCAAATCCCTTAAAAATACTCATTAAACATTTTAAAATGTAAGGAAAAAGCGATTTTTACTAAATGTAAGAAAAATGTAATCTTTATTATGCCTACAACAATTGGTAATAGGTTTTGAATTTTAAGATGTAACTCAGCTATGCAAATCATTTTAAATTTTTTAACTCTTTCCAATAACTTCTTGTTTTTTTGCAAAAAAATTAGTGATTGATGAGATTTTATGCAGATTATGTTGTAAACAAACACACAAAGTTTAACAAACAAAAGAAGGAATGTATTTATATTCATATATTTACAAGGAAATTTGCAATCAGGTCCCAAATAAGAAAATTAATGAATAAAAGGTCCCAAAGATTCACAAAATTACCGTAAGGTCGTAGGAGTAGTTGTTAAGGTTGTCATTAACAACCTTACCAGCCTTCATTAACAACATCAGCAGCTACTCCTGGGACTTTAATTACGATAATTTTGTGAATCTTTAGGACATTTTATTTATTAATTCTCCTATTTAAAACTTGATTGTAAATTTCTCATATTTATTATATATACATAGAGAGAGAGAGTTATGAATAGAAAACTCAAAAGAAGGGAATGGAGACAAGCAAAGTTAAGTAAATTTGGTGTTAGACACCTTTACACTTCACACTTGAGAGAGAGAGAGATATATATATATATATATATATCTAATGAACTTGTTAGGCATCACATGGGAGAGAAGCAACATATACTACTAAGCCTTGTCTCTCACATGTCCATATCATGCTTTCCTAAACAACTCAATACAAAAACTCTCCATTGTCTCCTCTTTTCTCCCACACTTCACATCTCATTCTAATTATTAATCCACTTTCTCAAGTGCACAAAAATCAATTATCCTTCACTAACTTTTACATTATTTGAGAACATCTCCTCAATTTTTTGAATTATTGACAATTACATTTCTATATTTCCACATTTCAAGTAATAGTTATAATACCCATTTCTTTTTAATATGTTTATTTGACCATGTTAGATTCAAGTGTTGTTGAACTTAGATTGATTAAATCTTAAAACAATGTACTTAATTGGCCAAAGCTTTTTCCACTATAGCTATGTCTACTAATTATCCATTTCTTATTATCTTCATAAATTACTTGTAACTTTGAATGTAATAAATAGCTATATCAAAAATTGAATAGAAAACTTTGTCACATAAGATGATCTAGCGTAGAAAATAAGATAATATTGGTAAGAGTAAAATATTAATGTTGTTACTCTTAAAAGCTTAAGGGGTCATTTGCAAGTAATTCAAATTCAAAAGAACTTCTTGCCATTTTCACCTTCTTTTCTTAATGTTTTAATCATGCCACTCAATCAGCTTTCCCCCACACACTCAAAACAAGTCCATGTTCATGCTCAATTATTAGAGAGCTTTTAAACATGTTTGTTTATTTATTCATTTCATAAATTAACGTACGGTTTGATTTTAAAAATAGGTCAATTTAGTAATAAATTAGGTTTTATTTTGAGAGTCGGACGGGAGATATGGTGATTGTACAATTATATACTGATAAAATATGTTTAAATTTTAATTCTTTAATATAATCATTTTATATTTTAAATTTAATTATATTTTGTTATCATTTAACTTCAAAATCACTTTTTAAATTTGTGAAAGCAACATTTTCCTTTAAATGAAACTAATGGTATTAAGGTAAAATAACTAAAAATTCATTTTTAATTTTAAGGAACCAAACTAAAATTTGATGTAAGCTTAAAGGACTAAATATATATGTTAACCTTTTTTTTTTCTAAAATCTAGTAGTTATCATTTTTTAAGTTTGAGTCCCATAGCTTTGTTATAATCTTGACGATATACTATTCAAGCACAAGTTGAATGCATATTATATAAATTCTAATCAATCTGTCACCGTTTATTTATCTTCCGTTTATTATTTTATTATTCATGGAAGATTTATTGGAACGTCTCAGGAATGAAATTATTTATAAAAATGTCTCAAGAGTTGTCAATGGCAACTGCTTCACTTGTCAATGATGCTCCTCGACTTGTCATTAACAACCTCTTGAGACCTTTTCATAAATAACATTGGAACCTTACAATAAATCTCCCTTTATTCATTTCACAACAATACCAGAAGAGTTTGAATAATTAATTTTTACACCGCGCATTATTACTATTATTATGGAGCTAGCTCCAAGTAGCTCATTAAAATAACATTTTCAAGTGCATGTTATGAACATTACATAATTCTTCAAGTTATTCGTTTTTCTTATAAGAACAAAAGGAAATCATTTGATGCACAAAAATACTTTTAAAAGATTGGGTCTTTCTACATATCAAGAAATATTTTTTTTTGTGGTTTGTAAAACAAAAAAGATATGAGCCAATTTACATCCCATGCAACTACTCCTCTTGTCTTAAATATAACTTATAATTGCAAAGACAATTATTTAAGTTGATTGTTATAAAAATATACGTTTGATTTTTCTAAAGTACCCATTTCTAATCATTTATATGCCAAACAATGGTCTATGAATCAAAATCTCCTTTAATATATATAATCAACATAGATATAGTTCAAGAAAAAAATTATAAAATTGAGAGATGAAGTGCACTGACGCTGTAGATTTAGAACTAAAATAAACTTTTTCACCAACTCTAATAATACATTCGTTTATTAATATAAGAGTTAACTAATTTTTCTATGAATATAAAGGAAACTAATTATTTTATTATTTAAAAGTATTTATATTTATCATTTTTTTCTTCAATCTAATTTTCCTGATACAAAACAATGATGCACATAAATAAAGGTTTTTAATTAATGTATTTAACCTTATGAATTTCTCAAAAAAATCAACCAACTCTTACATTAAAGATAAAAATGTCATATTTAAAATGGAGGAGTATTAATTTAATAATTTTGCTTTCAACAAGAGAAAAAGAAAAAAGTGAGAGAGGGAGGAAAGTGATATGGACATGGACAGTAGTTGATACTTGGGTGGTTGCAACAATTAGACAAAAAAAACCCTACGGAGAGAGAGAGATATCAAAAATGGCAAAGTGACAGCAACTTTGAGTTTGATAATGAGAACACGTTAAGATATACAACACACAAGTATACAAATGAAGCATGCTTGTGGGGAAAAAGGCACTTAACCACATCTGACCAAAGCTAAAGTCTCTCAAACTCTATGTCTTGTTCTTTAGGATTCCTTTTTTGTTTTCTTCTCTGTGTCTTTTTTCTTTTTCACTTCTTCTCATGCATGTGTTTCTACGTATGCATGCCTCTCTCAAGTAAACGTTAATTTCATTATATATATATATTAATCCCATCTTTTTTTTTTGCCTATATTAACCCCATCTTATTGGGAAATACCAAATATATCTCTCCTTCAATAATATTAATTTGCAAAGATTAAAAATATCAGTTTCATTAGTTATTTGTCAAAAAATGTGTTTTTTTATTTATATAGGCAAATACCATCAAATACATCTCTACTTCAATAGTACTCTACTATGGCACCAAAAGTAGGAAATTAAAGTTAGATAACTAATTTTTAAAGAAAAAAAAATTAGTTAGATTTGTTATTTATAAAAAATATGTATTTTTATTTAAATATGATGAGTTCACACTAACAGTATAAGGTTACAAACGATATCAAATTAACGGTCTTTCACGTATAGTGGAACTTTCATGGCATCAGGATTTAAGTCCACTAACATAATTAAGAAATGTGTGTTGGTTTCTGAGAACACCCATTTGATCATTTGCATTGAAAATGATCCTACAATAGAATATAGAATAAGAGATAATTATGGCTTAATTATATTTTGAGAATATTTGGATTTATTGTGATTTTTATTAGTTTTAAAACTTCGATGAGGTATAGTACACTACCAGAAAATGACATTTTTCTAGTAATGGTTATTCCTTCCCTCTTTCTCTCCTCTTTATTGTTCTTCCTCCTTATTGCTTTGCATCATTAACACAGACACGCACCCACCCCTACCTACCGTTGATAATTTTGTATCGTATATGTGAGACTATCATCTCTACTTCTCATGTAATATGTGTCTTGGAGTCTTACATTGAATTATAAGGCTTTAATTACTTTAAAGTAAGAGATAATTAGGGTCTTTGCTTTGGCCATATGTAATATTTTAATGATTTTGTATTCTAAATTTATATTTTTCTTAAAATATCCTTTTTTTGTTGGACTTTGCACATATTATAAACAATTTTTTAATTAAAATAACAGTTTCAATACAAATGATTAAAGAAGATATTTTACAAAAAATAACATATTTATTTTACAAACAATTAACTTAACTAATTTTTTAATTATAACAAATTAATTTTCAAATTCATATATTTGGAATTGGAGTGAGTATATACATATATGGTTTGAAGACATTGAGTTTTTGAGCACATTCATGCTTCTTAGTTTCAAATAAATATGCAACTAACTTAAATGTAAAAAAAATAATCCTCAGCAATAATGTATGTACATTGTGATGCATTTTAAGAGAGAGAGAGAGATTGATTGATTGTTTAATCCTACACCCAATTTATTTCTCTCGAACTACATAAATGCCGTAAATTAATTACTTAATCTCTTAAAATGTACAATGAATTCAGATTAATTTCATCGAAAAATCTTGGTAATTAAATAATTGGCCTCCCTACTTTGTATATGGAAAACTATATATTGTTTAATTAATAAGTTCATTGCCTTTCCAGTTTTCTTCGTATTTTTCATCATGGATTTTGTTTGTTTCGTAGTTAATCCAACACAAAAGTTTCTTGGATCTTTATCGATCTGGCGGAATATAATGTGAATATATCAATTTTTCTGATTTAAATATATATCCCTTTTTTTAAATATATAAATAGTGTCATTTAATTTGAAGTACAAAGTTTATGAAGTGGCAAGTGAAGGATAGCATGAATTAATTTTTTTTTAAATTTACGTTTAAGCATTTGTCCTTTGAACGCTACTCTTGGATAGTTTTCATTCTAATTAATTTAGTTCAAGCATATTTTAAATAATCATGGAATTATTACCTAATATGACTAAATTAATTAATATGTATATACAACAACAAAGCCATATATGGCCATGTTATAAGCCATTTATGGCCATATCTCAGACTCTAAAAGCACGAACCCAAAGTGTAATTATATTTGAATTCAAAATTTAATTGTAATTTACTTATCTATAATAACTTTTTGCTAAAGCACATTTATCTTTTTGTTGGAGTTAATTATGTTTAAAATACTTTCGGGTATTTAATAACTTAATCAATATAGCATTGAATTTAGTTTTGAAAATACGAATGAGTAAAAGTATACCAGTTTTTTTTTTCTAAACTCAAATATCATTCTAATAAAAGCAATATCTTGTTGGAGATATTATGGAATTTTAAATAGGAACATTTATTCAGGCAAGGACCATTGGCTCGCCCTTTATATAATGGATTGTCCCCTTTTGTTTGATCTAATTCCATTGGTAAGGATGTGGGTTAAATACACATACACAATATATATATAGGAAAACTGATCTTTTTGATCCATCAACTTTTAACTCGATTGTAATATAGTCCTTGAATTTTGATTCATTGTAATCTAATCCCTATAATTTTGACTATTTTATAATTTAATAACTAATATTTTATTATATATGATTTATTCTTTAAAATGTAGGGACTAAATTATAAAGTAGTTAAAGTTATAGAGATTGAGTTGTAGTAAGTCAAAATTTAGGGATAGAGTTACAATCAAGTCAACACTAAATGAACTGATTTACATCGAATCAAAGTTCAAGGGTTGGGTTACAATCAAATCAAAAGTTTGTGGGAGCAAAAGATTAATATTTCCTAATTATAAATAGGGAAAATCAGCCATAGGTCCCAAGGAAGACAAAAAACTAGCAAATGGTCCCAAATCTTGAAATAACTATTGTTAGGTCCCATGAGACCTTTTAATAGTTAAATGAAATGTAAAAAAGACCAGATTGCCCTCTCTTTCAGTTCTCCAAATTATCTCTGCAAATTTCTTTGTTCCCTTCATTGTGAATATATTACTTCGATACTTCGATTCCATCACCCGCTACTCCCACTTTCTCTCTCTGCATCTCAGGCATCGCATCGAAGAGGGATCAACTCTCCGACGATGGCGCCGCCGTCGACTGCTGCAGAGATGTAAATATGAATAGTTGCTTCGAAATTTTTCAAATGCCCGAGATGGTGTGTATATATGAACAGTTGCTGAGGGAATGTAAATATGAACAATTTCTGAGGGAAGCAGAAAACGTAAACTGGAAATTTCAGGAACTAAAAATTAAAAGGCTTGTGATAGATGGATAAACTATAAATAATCATACCTGATTCAAGCAAAATATCAATGCTTATCATTGAAATGGATAGAAAAGTAATGTGGTTGTTTTCATTACAAAGAAGATGGTGTGTGCTCTGTTATTTGTTGGTCATGCTCTGTTTTGTAATGTAAAATAATTATGGAATGCAGCTGAAGAATGAAGATGCAGTGGTGAAATGACGTTGCTGCAGAGGTTGTAAACAAGAACAACGAAAGTTGTTAATTAAGCTTCCCGTGTTGTTAATAAAGCTTCTCAGGTTGTTAACGAAAATTAAAATCTGAAGGTGGTGAATGGTAATGGCTAGCACATCTGGGAAGACTATACTATGCTTCCTTCATGTAGGAGGAAGATTTGTAAGCAATGAATCGGCTAGTGAAATGTATGTAGATGGATTGGTAAGATCAAGAGTCATTAAAACAATGTAACATTTGTTGCTGTGCGTAAAGCTGCTTGGGTTGTTAGTTAAAGCTTCTTGGGCTGTAAATGGGGGATGCTTGGGTTGTAAAAGAAAGCTTTTGGGGTTGTCAGTGAGAGCTGCTTGGGTTGTAAATAGTAGCTGGTGGGGTTGTAAATGGTGCCTGCTTAAGTTGTAAATCGTGCCTGCTTGGGTTGTAAATGGGGGCTGCTTAGGTTGTAAATGGTGCCTGCTTGGGTTGTAAATGGGGCTGCTTGGATTGTAAATGGTGCCTG
>JANTPZ010128219.1:0-16506 GCA_025593235.1 Vachellia pachyceras
AAATGAGCCAAAGTTTGCTAAATTTGGATGTGTATATAAAGAGTTATGATTTTCCAAAATTAAGCTATCAATCTGGAAAAACTGGAAAGTTACCAAATGAACAGTGATTTTCATGGAATTAACTGTATCAATTGGGCAAGTTTTGGAACCAATGAGTATTTTTCCCCTGTAGATCACTTTATAATATTCAAATAGAAATTTGAACCACTCAATTTCTATTTTTCTAGAATTAGTTATGATTTTTCAAAGTTGGGTCAGAAATCTGGAAATTGACCAAATGAACAGTAACACGTTCTTGAAAAATTTTGAAGTTCACTTCTTTGGTCAATTTAAGTTATCCAAGGCTCTAAAGTGGTTCAATAGTGATCTAATATGATTTATATAGGGGATTTAAGGAGTGTTACATGTGACGCATTTAAAACTCAGCAATTGTTTCTTCCTCTCTCATTCTGAGTAAGTCATACTCAGTGGTTAGCATATTGACTATACTTTCTTTCACCACTTCAGTTCCTTCGTAAGCTATTTCCAAGGCATCCCACATATTTTTTTGCGGAGGGCAAGGTACAGACTTTGAAGAAGTCATCTTCGTTCAATGCTGCCTGAAGCATTAAAACTGCCTTTCTGTTTAGTTGCATTTTCTTTTTATCTTCATCATCAAATTCTGCCTTGGTTTTAGGAACCAGCTGATCTTTATCCTTTTTCATAGGTACAATATTTCCTGTTTCAAAAACATCTCATAAATCAAAGTCAGTGGCTAAAATAAAGTTCTGGAACTTTATTTTCCAGAATGAAAATTTCTGGCTGTTGAATGCGAGAGGTCTAGTGATTGAACCTCCATCAGCCATGATATGTTTGCCAAATCCTGCCATGGATCTTTTCCCTTGAAACTGTTAAGTTCTTTCAACAAGAGACCTGCTCTGATACCAAATGTTAGTGCAGGATAAGACCAAGAGGGGGTGAATTGGTCTGACTTAAAAACTTTCAAAATTAAATATAAATTTAATTCAATGTCACAGAGAGATAAAGGAGAAGATGAAGAAGAGAATTTATCCTGGTTCGATCCTTCTAACCTACGTCCAGTCCCCAGAGCACCTTTGAGCTTTGTAATCCACTAAACCAAACAAGTCAGGCTCAACAGCCTTTACATTGGAGATTCACACTCCCCCTTACAACTCGTAATAAAATAAAGTCTCATACTCTCTGTTTTTCTTTTGCTTTCTGACCAAATCTCAAACCAATTAATTCAAGGTCCCAACCTTGAATTAACTCACAGATTTACAAAAGATTTTGCTCTAAGAATCTCTCTCAAAGAGTAGATAGCAATAAATGAAGTTTGGAATGAGAATTGAATAATTCCACAGAGAAGCAGACTAATGACTTTAATGCTCGTAAAGGATCGTTGTTTCTGCAATGAATGCTTGGTGCTTTTATAGATGAGAGAAATAAAGTTGCCGTTAGATAGAGTTAATTGCATGTTACTCTCATCCACCAACTTCTTCGTCTTCATCATTAATGCTGCAATTAATGCTTTCTGAGTAGCGTGAACGACGAGGGCTTGATTCATGCTATCTGTCTGTAGGTACTGTATTTTTCTCTTCCTTCGATCCTGTATTTCAGCATTTATGAGGGCATGTTAAGTTCAAACGTTGTTATACACGAATAAGGAAAGATACGGAGCAGTTGAAAAGTTGTCAGAAAGAGAAAATAACCGTTGAGAAAATATACTCGAGTGTTTGATCATAATACTCGAGTGTTGGTCAAGTAATTTGAATTTTGTGAAGAGATACTCGAGTGTTTTCAGTCAATGCTTGAGTTTTACAAGCACTTTTGAAGTTGCTCAAGTGTTCACTGAGAGTGTTGCAGAAGATTTTGAAATTTGATGTGAGTACTCGAGTGTTTAAATCATTATGCTTGAGTGTTGATAATACTTTTAATTGATACTCGAGTGTTCAGAAGAAAAATAGAAGTGAAATCATTTGAAATGCTACAATACTCAAGTGTTGAGACCATAATACTCGAGTGTTGTCCATTACTCGAGTGTTTAGATGGAAGTGTTGAGTTTTTGAGAAGAAGTAGCTCGATACTCGAGTATTCAGAAATCAATACTCGAGTTTTGTCAACACTTCCACCTAACTCGAGTGTTGTACTTGAAGTGTTGTCTCTCATTTGAAAAAATTTTGCTCAATACTCGAGTGTTGAAAACACTCGAGTGTTGTCAACACTTCTTCCACAACACGAGTGTTTCACTTCAAGTTTAAGTATTTTGGCTCAATACTCGAGCATTCAACTTCAATACTTGAGTGTTGTCAATACTTCCATTTGTAAATCGAGTGTTCTGCTTCAAGTGTTGAGTATTCATTTGAAAAACAAGCCTGATACTCGAGTATTGCAACACAATACTCGAGTGTTGCCAATACTTCAACATCAATACTCGAGTTTCACATGGGAGTATTCTTTCAAAACACATTTTAACACCAACACTCGAGTATTCAAAATGATCACTCGAGTGTTTGCAACAGTTCATCTCAATGCTTGACTTTTCACTTAAAGTGTTGGATTTCAGAAACATTTTTAGCCTCTAATACTCGAGTATTGAAATTAAGAACTCGAGTATTGTCAACACTTTCAACAAAACTAAAGTGTTGCTTGAAAGTATTGATTTTAAACTTATGAAAAAACATTAATACTCGAGTATTAAAACATAGAACTCGAGTATTCCTCAATGCTTTCATACAAATTTGATAGAAATCGAGTATCACAGTAAGAACACACAATTATCAACAATTTAAGCTTTATAACTCTTGAAATCATTTTGTTATCATCAAAATAAGGCATCAACATAAGGGTGATGAGGTAAATATTTCTAACTTGCCCTTTCCTCATTCTTATCTAATAGTTAAAAAAGTTAATGAAAAGAAAGATAATGATGAGCTTTTTGACATGTTTAGCAAACTTGAGGTTAATGCTCCATTACTTGATTTGGTTAAAAAGATGCCTAATTATGCTAAGTTTTTGAAAGATTTATGTACAAACAAGAGGAAGTATAAGCATAGTGAAAGAATCCAACTAGGGTCTAGTATTATTGCTATCTTCAAGCCACAGTTACCTATTAAATGTAAAGACCCAAGTTCCTACACTATTCCCTGTACCATAGGCAAAACAAACATTTATCATGCTCTTCTAGACCTAGGCGCAGCCATAAATGTTATGCATATATATGTTTATAATAGTTTAGGTATTCATACTTTAAAAGATACCAGTGTTGTGCTAGGCCTAGCTGATCGAACTGTTAGGTATCCTAAGGGATTTCTTGAGAATGTTCTTGTACAGGTAAAAGGTCTTGTGTTCCCCACTGATTTCTATGTGTTAGATATGACTGACGAACTTAAAGCTGATAGCACTTTGATTTTAGGAAGACCTTTCCTTAAAACAGCCCAGACTATAATCAGTGTGAAAGATGGAGTAATTAATATGGGCTTTGGGGACCAAGAGATTACCTTCAAAATCTCGGATGCTATGACTTATGGTTATACCGATTGCTCCTACTTAGGTGTTAATTTGATTGATTGTGTTGATGATGTTGATGAATTGCATGAATATTCATGAACATAATTTGCATGATGAGATTGTTAAGCATGATGATGCATTTACTTGTTTATCTATCCCCCATTCTTCTTTTTACTCATGTTATGATAACGTGGTGTGCGTTAATTATTCATAAGTTAATCACCTCCTTTCCATCTTTAATGATTTTGATGCATCATCTAATCTTAACTACGATACCATTTTGAATGTTATACCTGATAATAGCCTTGAGAAAGGTAAGTATGTTGATTTTGCAGGTATTGATGATAAAGAAGCTGTTATGCAAGCTATGCCCGTAATTTCTCCTAAGAGTGGTACTAAGTTGGGAAGTGGAGGACATACAAAGGATATTGAGCTTATATCGCTTTCCCCAAGTCTCATAGACATGCCACTTGCATTAAAAGCACTTGATACGAAAGAACTGGTTCCTTCTATTGTGTAACCTCCTGATTTAGAATTGAAACCCCTTCCCCTTAATTTAAAATATGTCTTTCTTGCTGCTGATTCTAAATTACCTGTCATTATTTCCAATTCCTTGAGTAGTTTAGAAGAAGAAAGATTGATTTATGTGTTAAAGCGTCATAAAGGGGCTATAGGATGGTCTTTAGGGGATATACCAGGGATTAATCCCTAAGTTTGCACACATAGGATCCTTTTGAATGAAGAGTCCAAACCAGTTAGGCAACCACAGAGAAGATTGAATCCTCTTATTCTAGATGCGGTTAAAAAGGAAGTCTCTAAACTGTTGAGTGCTGGGATCATTTTTCCCATATCTGATAGTGAGTGGGTAAGTCCAGTTCAAGTAGTGCCAAAGAAAAGCGGTATCACAGTAATAAAAATGAGAATGATGAATTGATTCTAAATAGGGTACAAAATACATGGAGAATGTGTATAGATTATAAAAAATTGAATAATGCTACAAGAAAGGACCATTTTCCATTACCTTTTATTGATCAGATGTTGGAGAGAATTTCAGGGAAGTCTCATTATTGTTTTCTAGATGGTTTTTTCTGGTTACTATCAGGTACCTATTACTCCTGAAGATCAGGATAAGACTACTTTTACACGCCTATTTAGTACCTTTGCTTATCGAAGGATGCCATTTGGGTTGTGTAATGCTTCGGGCACCTTTCAAAGGTGCATGATGGTGATATTCAGCGATCTTCTAGAGCAAAACATGGAAGTTTTTATAGATGATTTCACCTTATCTTCTAGAGCAAAACGTGGAAGTTTTTATGGATGATTTCTCCGTATACGGTGAAAGCTTTAATGAGTGATTGGATAGTTTAGAGCAAGCTCTTGAGAGGTGTATTGAAAAAAATTTTGGTTTTAAACTTTGAAAAGTGTCATTTTATGATTGATAGAGGGATAGTCCTAGGTCATATCATCTCTAAAAAAGGGATAGAGGTTGCTAGAGCTAAAATTGAAGTTATTTGATCCGTTCCTTACCCCACTTATTTAAAAGATTTGAGATCTTTCTTAGGATATGCAGGTTTCCATCGGTGCTTTATTAAGGACTTTAGTAAAGTTGCATTGCCTCTTCCTACCTTATTGAAAAAGGATATTGGATTTAAATTTGATGATGAGTGTAGGCATGCCTTTGACATTTTAAAAAATATGCTTGTTTCACCTCCTATCCTTAATGCGCCTGACTGGAATTCACATTTTGAATTATCTTGTTATGCTCTAACTTTGCAGTAGGTGCCATGCTTGGACAAAAAGAGGAGAAACAATCTAGAGTTATAGCATATGCCTCCAAAACGCTTGATCAAGCTCAAGTCAATTACACCACCACAGAGAAAGCACTATTTGCTATTATCTTTGCTTTGGATAAGTTTAGACAATATCTAATAAACTCTTGAGTGGTTGTTTTTACAGATCATGCAACGGTTCGTTACCTATTTAAGAAGCCTCAATCTAAATCTAGACTGCTAAGATGGGCTTTGTTGTTACAAGAGTTTGATATTGAGATCAGAGATAGAGTCGGAGCAAAGAATCATGGAGCTGACCGACCTTTTTTTGCACGTGAGACCCCTAATTTCCTCAGGTAAAATAATAATAATATAATAAATGAAATAATATAAAATAAATGGATTTGAGTGCGGTCCTTGATTTGAATTTTAAACTCGGAATCTTAGATTTCCTAATTCAAATTCAAAAATCAAGATTTACTAATTTGAACTTAGAATCTTCTAAGATTATATTGAAAGATATATTATTTCAAATTTATCTTTTGATCTCAATTTCTTCCACAAATACCTTTATTGGCTTTTATTTTATAAAATAATCATTAATCATAATTAATGCAATTTAACTCAATAAAAGCCAAATAATAGCACTAAAATCCCCAAAAATGCTGAAAATTCATTTGATAAAATATGATTATTTCAAAGCCAGAATTCATTTTCCATTTCCATTTTCAAACCAAACAGCCACCGTCACTGGAAAACTTTAATTTTCCTTTTCCGTTGACTGATTTTCACCAAACCAAATAGGCCTTTAGCTAAAATGGTAGGGAGACTTCTAACCCACCCCATGATCTATGGGCTTATGTCCTCAAGAGCATTTACTTCCCAAAAAATGAATTTGTGAATGCTAAGAAAAGGTATAAGGCCTCATGGTGTTGGTCAAGTATTGTTGCCAGTAAATAATACTTTTTAATAAGAGACCTACTTTGGGATATTGGAACAATCTCCTCTATCCTGATACAGGGAGATAACTGGGTGCCGGGAGTATAATATTTACTAACATCAACAAACTTTTTAATTGATGTAATTAGGTTAAATGTTCACTATAAAGAGGAACGGAGAGTAATAAAATTAATTAAGTTAATTATATGTAACAAATAAGGTTGTTTTTTCTATAATACAATTTCTAGAAACCGGAGTGTACAGGAATTTATTGTTCACAAGGGATGAGTCAGTGATCTTATGGAACTCAGACCTGTTGCCTAACATATCTAAAATTTACTTTGACAAATTGGGTTACCGAGGTAATTTTACTTCTACCATAAATTATCTAGGGCGTCGTAGGTCTAGCATATAGTAACCTATAGACTATATGGGCGCATATGATTTTTTTTAAAAAAACATTCTGTTCAATTTTATTTAACCCCTTTACTACATCTGATTTAGTTTGTAGTAGGTAATTCCATTTTGTACACCAAATCAAATCCAGACATAATAAACACATCAGAGTTAAAAAACAAAAGTCATTGTGGCGGAGAAACACAAAATTAATCAAGAGTTAGACGTATATATCTACCTAAGCCAAGTCCTTGTGGCAGCGAAATATAAAAGACATTGTCTCATTTACTGAGCAAAGATCATTGTACATTTGTGGTAAAGAAACACAATTCATCAATCTACTTAACCCTATAAAAGTCGACATGAAGAGTTAGAACTATATATTCACCTTGAAGAAATAAGCATTATTTATAAGTCAAGAAGACGTCTAGGCAACAAATTTCTAATCAAATCAATATCATTAGCCAAGTAAGCATCATCATTATCAAAAATATACAAATTTAAAAAAATTATTAGACCTATTCAAATTCATCAAACTAAACGATTAACTCATCAATATTTGATAGATTATGTATTACCTCTTCTAAATCTCTAGTCAATCCACTCTGAATGATACTATACATGTAACTGATGACATAATATCCACACTCTGTATTGCCTGATTGTGGAGGGCACTAAAGATAAAAAACATATTGTTAAAATGTATAAAGGGATAAAGCAAATTTTAATGAATGAACTTAAATTCAAAGTACTTACTTTGGATAAGACCACTGTGTGGTTCTATTTCTACTTTCACGTTTATCGCCTATAAATCAGTATATCTTGAGTGCGCTACGATTGAATTGATAATGGTTACATATGAAAACAACATATTTAAACATCGTTAAAAGCAATAATTTACAAATGAAAAAACTTACGTATCAAAGATGTATTTTTGGTCATCCCCTACCTTTCTGCTAGCCAACGGATCAAATCAATACACAGTATTTATGAGGGGGCAGACAACACAAAGACTCCAATGATGACTACAACAACACATATAAATGAAAATGAAGTTAGCAAAACAAGTTAATTATTACCAATTCGGCACAATGTGTTAAAGGGATAACTATAATTCCGTATCTTTCAATTATTGGTACTAGGTAACACAACTTTGGATTAATGTCTGCTCTTATTGTGTTCCCAACGTAATGCACTCTGTGTTCTAGAGAATTATAACTCCTTGTTGTATTCATAGGACATACAAATCCATACAAATTATCTTTAGAAACGTCAACGCAAATATTGTGGAAGGTTCTATTAAAGAGTTAAATAATAAAGGAAATAGTGAATTATATAAAATCTAAAAAATGACATCATCAAATGAAAATAGGAATATAAAAAACTTACGAGATTGCAAACTTAAGAGATGCTATATCGAGGTCCTCCAGTGATAGGAATTATTTCAAATCATCCTTGTTGATACTGAATTCATACGTTAGACCACTACCAACAATCCCATCAAGCATATGCATGGTCACAAGTGTAAATTTTTCTCGTAGCTGCCACAGCCGCGACAAGGATGGAAATTTTATAACTTCTTCTAGGTCCTACTAAAGTAGAGAATACAGATTATAAACATAATGCCAAAGAAAAATCAAGATCATAAGGTGGCTACTACCTCATGAGGAGTTGTAAGTGTTGAAATGAGATTTTTTAGCCAAAGAAAGAAACAACCCTTGGATGGACCTAAATGGAGAACCTCTCGATCAGGGATTGGGACGTCAAAGGCTTCCTCACCATCTTCAATACGTGTCACCGAGGCACGAGACAAGCTATCTGGAATTAGCATACAATAGTGCCTAGTAGCTTTCCTGTAGAAATAAGCATTGGAACAGCACGTATTGGCTGATTCAGGTAGAGAGTAAAATGCTTTCCAACTTCTTCTACGGGGGTATTAGGAGAAGGGTCACCTAGTACTATCTTAGGCAGATTATTGTTATCTTTGCTACTGGGAAATACATGGGAATCCATGTTCTTCAGTTCATCAATCAGCTTCCCCGATTTCAGGAGAGCTACAAACTCAACTCTCATCTGCTCAAGTAGATTGTCCATCATCTGGGTTTGTAACTGGCTTTGGATTAAGCTGTGAAGTTGAGCGTCAAACTCTTCACGGAGTGATTCATACATCTCAGCTATTCTAGATTGAATCTGTGCTTCAGTGGACAGTTGAGATGGTCGTCCAAAATATTTTCCTAGACCGGTTCCCCTCGACTCCCCTTGAACTTGGCCTGGGTTATTTGGCTTTCCAATTGCCATCACTAAAATGTCCATCCTCCCACTTTAACTGAAAGTCCCTTGGCTACTCTGCTGTGTAAGGTCATCCTGCATTACATAATACATCATAAGTGAGGTACCAATAAACCCAAGACAAACAATCACATGTAATTATTATATGTCAGCACTTACAATCCTTCTAGGCACCTCAACAACTGCTTCATTTGTGTACTTGCCACCTTTTATCCTCGCTGCTTTCCATTTTTTCTGACGTGGAGGAGGAGTAGGGGTCTGAATGACAACGGCGGGATCTGAGGCGGATGCCTCCTGTAATCTTTATTGCTCCTCTGCCATCATCTTTCGTTGAAGCTTTCTGTATCCACCAAGAGCAAATAATGCGGATAGATATCGGCAGCACCCTTTTATTTGTTGGCCTCACTTAATTCCTATTAAGGTATAAGAGGGAAATCTGAGTCAGTGATAGCAACAAAATGTAGACAACAATTCGTATGCGATAAATGAAGGATGTTACCTGAAATTGTGGGTCTTGTCGTGAGGCCACAAACAGCCTCTAGTCTTCAGGGGACATAAACGGATATTTCTGACATGGATCTTTATCTTTCTTTGACCACCAAACATAATATCATGTTAGATTGTTCTTGAAGTCTTTCCACCGTATGCGAACAAGCCCCATCTAGTGCTTCTTTATTTCTTTAGTTTCTGGAACATCATAGGTTTACTGCAAAGTACAACATTGTATAATGAAATTTGAACCAATCAAAATAAAGACATAAGTGAAGTGGTGTTGAAAGTTACATACCACAATTTCTTGCTATATCATATCCCGTGTTTCTTGTGGAACAGACGCCATCCAAGGTACAGTATGCTAACTGTGCTTCATGCCAAATATCCTAAATAGCTATAAGTCGATCTTCCTCATCACCGATAGGATTCATATCAGCATCAAATTCTATATGCACCTTCTGCCATCATTATTGATGACTTGTAGTCAAGGAGGCCATAGTTATACATCCCCTAACCTTTTTCACAGTAGACTCTGGTACCACCATTGGGTTTTCATCTATGTGTCCATTACTGTGCGACTCATCAGAATTCGTCATATTTCTGTTAAAAAATCAATGTTAGATATATATAAATTGCAATCAGCATGACTAAAGTAAACTAAGGTAAAAACATATAACAAACAATACTATAACTCATTATAATTAACTCCTTACTTTATGTATTTTCCTATATTCCTTCACAGTGATATTGTCTTACAGCATGGTGATCATCATCAACCAATTCCGCTTCACGTGGTCTGTAATATCCAAAATTTTGTATACAGAAATAAAGGCCAAATCGATGAATTACAAAATGATTTGAGCCCTGTAAATAAAAAAAATAGAAAGGAAAATGCCTATAGACAAGAAAGGATAATCGACTAGGTTCCTTGTCTTGAAAGCTCTAAGTAAAAATGACCAAAGGGAAAAATGGCCATTTGGCCTAATAATAAGGGTAAAATGGTCATTTTGAATAATAAGGCATATGGCACAAAATGTCATCAAATATAAGGGCATTTTGGTAATTTGGTCAAAAGTCAACAAAAGTCAAAGTTGACCAAAAATATCAAAGTCAACCAAGGGTAAGGTTGGAATTAAGAAAGAGTAGAAAAAGTGATGGCATTTTTATAATTATGGCAAAAGTAGAAAAGGTAGCGGCATTTTGGTAATTATGAGGAAAGTAAGACAAGTAATGGCATTTTCGTAATTAAGGGATTTTGGGGGTCCAGACTACCGAGATGTAATTATTTAAGGTAGCAGGAGTCTTCAAATACCAAAGACCCAAATTGAGAAATGTCTTATGAATACTTGTATCACTTGTAAAACTACCCAAACTGAGATATATATAATTACTCGATTAAAGGTTATTTTACAGGTGCCACTGGATCAAGTAACTGGACAGACTGGGGCCCAATCAGCCTAACCAGACTAGAAAAGGGAGTCTGGAAAAGCACTTTTTAGCAAGCAATAAGGCTAGGACAAGTGGCACTCTCTCCTCCAAGTATTATCCAACTTGGTCCCCAAGTTTCAATTAACACCACACAATATTTCAAGAGCATTCTAATTAAGCTATACTCTTCATTTCCTCTCTCCCAAAAAATGTCCACTTCTCTCTCTCCTTGGTCTGAATTTTTCTCTCTTCTCCCAAGCTCCCAAGACTCCATTTTTGCTCTCACAAGGAAGAAGAAAGAGCACACACACAAGGTAAAGTCTCAAGCAACCTCCCTTCTTGTAACTTGCAACCTTTTTCACCTTTCTAATGGTTTGGTTTCTTGAATGAGTCTCTCCTTTTGAAGATGATTGATAAGGATTTCAAAAGGTGAAAATGGAAAAGAGAAGGATTTTGAGAAAACCAAAGGTTGCAAAACACTGCTTGAGTGTTAAGAAGTCTTTTGATGTATGCTTATGCTTGTTATGGTTGTTGGTTGTTGTTGGTGGAATTTTGGAAACCCTAAGGACAGGGAGAGGTGCTGTTCATTTGAGATCTTGTAGGGGAAAGAGTTGTTTGAGTCATATGATGCTTGAATCATGATTTGGAAGCAAGAATACACAAGTATTCATAAGTAAAAGTTGAAAAATCCAAGAACCCTTCTTTTTCTTTTTTTTCAAAAATTTGTAAAAAATAGAAGGAGTGGGATTTTGATGATTCTAATTCTTCCAATGGCTCCAAAATGAAGTTTTGTGTGGGGTAAAAATAAGAAAGGGATTTAAGAAGCATTAAGGACCATAAAAGTTAAGTCTTGAACTTGTAAGGGTCGTGAAAATGCAAGAGGAAGCTTTATTGCGTTTTTGCAAGTTTTCTTGCATTGTGATGATTGGATATTAATGTGGATATCATGGCATAATCTTTAGGGATTTGAGACCTTCAAGAGCCCATTTGGAAGGTTATTCAAGAGAGCCCCAAAGTGGAAAAGGAAAAGCTAAGATCTTAAGGTAGCAAGACTACTAACTCTTCAAAGCTATTTTATGAACTTGTGTGAATGATGCATTGTTTTATGATATATGAGCTTGTGTTATTTGTATGGTATGTGACTTTGAATTCTATGGCCATATGCATGTTAATGTAATGTTTGAACACGTCACATGTATCTTGCTCATACACATTCTTTTTAAAAGCATTACATGCACATTCACAAGTTTTTGTTAGTTAGTTTTGCTATTGGGATTTGCATAAATCTCATTATCCCCCAACTAACCATGTAGATGGAAGCTCAATCAAGGGTAAGGAAAAGTTTATAGATGAATGAAGAATATGCTCTTGCTTGCATGATTTTTGTATGAATATATTAGTTGCTAAACTCTCCATGAAGTTGATGTGGTTGTAAGCTTTAAACCTTAACATGAAGTATCATGTAAATATGTGATGATGCATGCATGAAAATGGGCTAAAAGCGCTAAGGAATGGTAAATAAGTGATCATGCATGTTAGAGGTCGGTCTATGAACCAAAAAGAGGTTTTGGTGATTTTTAAGAAAAGTTGGATTTCAAAACAAATAGGTTCCAAAGGCCCTGGAAACTGACCTGTTTCAAATGTCGATGAAAAATAGCAAACGAGCTCCAAGTTAAATATGACACATCCTGAGATTTAAAATGATATAAAGTTTATGAAATTTGGATGTGTAGTTTATGAGATATGAGTTTTCAAAGTTAAGCAAAAAATATGAGAAAAACTGGAAGTAACCATTTGAGCTACCAACTTGACAGAATAAACTGATTCAAATGGGCAAGAATTGGAACCAATGAGTATTTTTCCCCTATATATCACTTAATAAAGAAAATTTAGAAATTTGAACCACTCCATTTTGATTTTTCTGGAATTAATTATGAATTTTCAAATTTAGCCAGAAATCTAGAAAATGGGCCAGTGAACAGTAACAGCGTTTAAAAAAAAAGAAAATTTTTCAAGTTCACTAAAAAGGCCAATTTGAGTCATCCAAAGCCCAATAGTGGTTATAAAGTGATCTAGCATGAAGAAATAGGGGAAAATAGGAGGTGTTACATGGTCTAGGCAGATTTATAGTAAAAGGAGGTGTATCGTCTAGGTTAAAGGTTGGATCACCATCCTTTTGTTTTTTACTTTGAAGTGTAATCGACATTTTTTTATTTGCTGGGTCTATGACATAAAACACTTGTCTGGCCTTACTTGCTAGAATTAATGGCTCATCTCTATAACTAACTCTTTCAAGATCAACTGAGGTAAATCCAAACTGTTGGTTGACTACAACGGCATTATTGTTAACCCACAAACATTTGAATAAAGGAAAATTGAACTTGTTGTAGGTTATCTCCCAAAATTTTTCAATAACTTCATAGTAAGCCATAAATGCCAATACAGGGTTCTTGTCTTTTGAACTTGAAAAATGCATGGCTTTAGCTACAACCATCACCCTACTATTTTGAACTGTACTTTTATCTTCTTGAACCTTTGTGTAGAATGAATATCCATATATGTCATAACCACTTTAAGTGACCACCTCAAATTCAGGCCCCCATGCTAACCATTTGGTCTTCTCATAAGCATCAATTTCACGAGAAACCTTTTCCTTCAACCATCTTATGAATGTCTTATTCTGTTCATTCGCTATCCACGTGTCATTCTTTCTAGGATGCATCTTCTTTAACACCTGTTTATGTTCATCAAAATAAGGTTGAATTTCTTCCATATTTTCAAGATAAAAAGGTGTTCTTGTAACACTTCTTCATGAAGCATACTCTTCACTTTTAAACCTCGTGTTCCCTTACTTGTGCCTGCTTCATGGCGTGATTGTGCATTCACCCCAGATAGATAATCATTGCAAAAGTCCATAGCCTCTTCCACTATATATCTTTCCACAATGGATGCTTCGGGTCGATAAGGATTTTTTGAATGACCTTTTAAAACTATCATGATACGCTCAAAAGGGTACATCCATCTTAGGTAAACTGGATCGTACAACCTTATTTCTCTTACTAAATGAGCAACCAGATGGACCATTATATCAAAAAATGCAGGGGTAAAATGCATCTCTAGTTGGGAGAGAATAATGTAACTTTCATTTTCCAATTCGTCCAACTTTTCAACTTCTATCTCTTTGCTACATATAGCATAAAAAAACACAAAGCCTAGTTATGGTGGCTCGAACATCATCCTTCATATGCCTCTAATAGCCACTGGTAATAATTGCTGCATCAATACATAAGAATCATGGGACTTCAATCCCACGAGCTTCAAATCATCTAATGAAACAAGCCTGTTCACATTCGAAGAATACCATTGTGGCACCTTAATAGTATACAAACACTCACAAAAAATTTTTTCTCGGCTTTTAACAGTGTATGTGCTGCTGGCTCCATATACGTCTTTTTACCATCATCTCTTAGCTTTAGATGTAACCGTTCTCTTATTCCCATTTCAACTAATTCTAGTCTCGTAGTGATTCCATCCTTAGTCTTTACTAGTATGTGCAAAAGCATCTGACAAGGCTATCATAAATGTTCTTCTCCACATGCATTACATCGATACTGTGCCTCACATCAAGAGTACACCAATATGGAAGATAAAAAAATTGACCACTTCTTCCATATGCTCTTCTCACTGGCACTTCTCTGATTCTTACCGAAGATGACGTTGACATGCTCTATCCAGCTATACACTTCCTCTATAGTTAATGCTTTTGAAGCCATTCCATTCTCTGGTAAGCCGTTAGAACTCTTTCTTAACCTACGATAGGGGTGAAATAGATGAAGAAACCTCATATGACCAAGGTAGACAGTTTTTCTCCCATGCTTAAGTTGATGGAAGTGTGTGTCTGCTTCATATATCATACATGCTTTATGCCCCTTGACACTGTATCCTAACAAGTTACCGTACGTAGGAAAGTTATTTATTGTTGTGAAGATCATCGCATGTAGCTTAAATGACTCCTACATGTATGCATCAAACACATCAACACCTTGCTCCCATAGCTTCTTTAAGTCTTCAATTAAAGGTGCGAAGTAAACATCGATATCATTCCCTGACTATTTTGGTCCAGAAATCATCATAGTAAGCATCATATGACTATGTTTCATGCACAACCAGGGAAGCAACTTATAGATCACCATGAGTACCGATCACGCACTATGTGTATTACTGATTGTCCTATACGGATTGATTCCATCTGTACAAAGCCCAAGCCAAAGGTTTCTTAGCTCACTACCGAATTGTTGAAACATTTCATCAATTTTCTTCCACTGTGGAGAGTCAGCCGGGTGTCGAAGATACCTTCCATCAGATATTCTCTCATCACAATGTCATCTCAAGTTCTATGCTTTTGTTGCATTGGTAAACAAATTTTTAAACCGTGGTACTATTGGAAGATACCATAATACCTTCAAAGGTTGCCTTTTAGCTAGTTTATCACCACAATCACCACCTTTCCTCACTGTGTATCATGCAGTTTTACATTTTGGACGCACACTACGATCTTCATACAGATTTCTGTATAGTATACAGTCATTAGGACAAGCATGTATCTTCTTGTACTCCATGCCCATCGTAGATAAGATTTTCTTGCCTTCAAACATACGATTTGGAAGTACATTGTTCTCTGGAAGAATATCACCCAACAACTGCAGCAACAAAATGCTCATATAATTACAACATAGTTTCATGATTAAAATCGTGACAAATTCCTTGCTTCAAGCATCATAACATTTCTCCTTACCCTTTGATGAACTTGTACCTAGAAATAGTTAGTGGGGGACGGTGAGATTTTTGGAAATCCCAATAGCAAAGCTTACTAACATACATAGAAAAATGGTATGACATGCTTTAAGTTCATAAATTTAGGTATAACAATGCAAAATGTGTACCAAGCACATATCAATGCATATGGCCATAGCATAATATCACTCATAAACACATTTCCACAATGTCATAAAGTCATGCACATCATTAAAGTAATTTCACAATAATGTTAGGGAAAGTTAGAAAACGTTGCTACATTTGTTTCTTAATTCTCCTTTACTTTGAAACTTTTCTTGAATACTTAGAAAGTCAACCTATTGAACCAAATCTTTTCCTACATAATGAACAATATAATGGCCATTAAACATGTGCCATTTCCAATGTAAGAAACAATGCAAAACTCCCTTAGTCATCCCCTTAAATTTTCTAAGTCCTAGAACATCAAACTTGTCTCTAACTTTTTCTAATGCTTCCATAAACTTGGGGCCACTTATACCCTACAAAAAAACTCATTTTGGATCACTTGGAAGCATCAAAATCATCAAAACAATTCATCTTCATCACTTTCCAGCACAAGCTGAGACAATGTACACATATTCAATAATATGGATTTTTTTAACTTCTAACACTTAAACCACTTGATTCTTATTTTCAAACTCTCATTCATGCATGGGAAAGCATGATTTTAAATCTCCTACTTCAAGTGGAAAATTGGGCAGCACCTCCCCTATTTCTTCATGTTTTCCCAATTTACAAAAATCATCAAAACAACCACCAACAATCACAATACATGTATCAATATGCTCCTTTCAACAAGAGGAGACATTTGCAACCACTTGATGGCTTTAAATCCCTCTCTTTCTCACTT
>JANTPZ010128241.1:0-14977 GCA_025593235.1 Vachellia pachyceras
AAGTATCCATATAATTATAAAGTTTGCATTTACAGTGCTGGTGTAAATTCTTGGGGTATAGCATCTTCCACGCTTAGGAAAGGGCTAAAATTCTTGACATGTTTTGATTTTGGCGGCTGAACTGTTTATACATGCATCATTGATAAACCGGGATTGTTCCAAATCTTTTTCAAACATTGGTTTTGGATTATTGGTACTACGTCAATGAAGATGTGAAACTTTATGGACAACACATATCTGATGCTCTTATGGAATGAGGGTTAGTTGGGCAAGCTTAATCCTGTCACTTTCAGAATGTCATTACTCTGCAATTTTAGATTAGCAATCAAACATTGATATGTCGTATGAGGCTTAACCTTGTCTTCATTAAGATTGTTGTTCAATATTGAATCTCCAAATCTTCAACTGGCTCATTGCAAATTGATGAGAAAAGCCCTGAATATGATATTTATTCTGCCGGGCTTAATTGATGTCGAAGGAACATTTATGATGGCACACAGATATTTTGCTGAAGGAATTGCTTCAGGAAAATTCTGAAATGGTGATGATTGCGACCACCTTACATATTTCATTGCTAGTGGTTCCGTACTGTGATTAACTTCATCAATTGGTAATTTCCATTGGGAACACTTGCAATTTCTGCCAAAGGATGTGGGTGTTTTAACTACTAATGCTATAAAGCAATGTGATTTTTTAGCCAATGTCGGTGTTTTAACTACCAATGTGATTTTTTATTTTGCTGTACACTTCTCTTTAGCCAATAGCAAGCTTCTTCTATCTTTGATCTGGGTTTCTATATTTTTTTTATCATATTTCTTGAGGTCTGGAAAATATGCAACTAGAGGCTTGGACATTTGGCATGACTCACCACACTTTCGCCTCCTGCAAATTTTCTTCAACGCTGGCATGTTAATGCTTCTCCGCCCAAATGAGTAATGCCTTTTTAATTCTTGGACTTGTGGGGAGTTATACTCAACTCTTCAAGAAACCTATGATATTGTGGTCTGGTTATTATCCACATATTCTTTCTGATATCTGTGGTGCATTCATATATGCATATTGACTGGTAGTATGCTCATCGCTTTATTATGCTCATGCGACATGCTTCCTCATATAAGCTTTCATGTGGTCTTGATTCACAAGGAAAGGCCCATGACGATACCATAGCCATGCAAGTAGAGAAATATGACATGGAATTGGATTTCCTTGTATGCTAAAATAAAGCATTTCAGGAAGCATACAGGTTTACTTGGATCAGTCCTGCTAATTTGCAAACGGAGTATTCAATGTTTGACCTTGAGGACAAGGTCAATTTTGAAAGGGAGTGTAATATTTTGACTGGGTTTAATTATTCCTGACTCTAGTCCTTTATTCCTTGATATAGCAAGAAGTTGATTTTTATTGGGAAGATTAACAAAATTAGATGGATTATTTAAAAGTATTTAATTATATGTATTATAGGATTATAAACTATTGGATTATATATAACTTTATAAGCCATACAAATTAATTTAAAAAAATAATAAATATAGATATTTTTAAGTAATGTATTTATCTTTAATTTTTTTTAGAAAAGTCAACTTAACTCGCATATTAAAGATTAGATGATTTGCACTGAGATCATGAGCTTAATATTAAAGGACCATTATCCTCATCATTTTGTAATCTTCAGCTCAATAAGGAAAAGAAATCATCTCATCAAGAGATCCACAAAAAGCATTTTGAATCAATTATGCCCTTCTACTCATATCTAAATGGTAGAGAGGATGTTTTATCGGTCATATATATTCATAAGTCACCTCATTAAATTTTACATATCAATGTACAGTTTGACCCCACATTTATTACATATTGACTTTACTCTTTTGTGTTATAGTGGATATTAAATAGAGATAAAATTAAAATTTTGTTGAATTTTCCTATTGATTCTAACCTCAATGCCTTATATTGAGGGAAAAAAATGCCCGGAGATGGGAGTGAACAGAGCAGGAAGAAGGAAAAAAAAAATTGCAGAGAAAACAATTCCTCAGCTTCTTCAACACAAAATTTCAGACTCGCAGTTTATTACATCTTATTTCGATTTGTTTCTCATGGTATATTTACTAGCTTCACAGGATTTGCATGATGTTAAGTATATACTTAAGCATTAATAAACTATTAACCGTTGATCGATTACTTCTTGTTTTTTTAAAATAATTGTTGGCTAACACACAAACCGTTTGAATTTCAGGTCAGTTGCATATCTCCTTCCTAACATTTAAAGGTTAAAAATTAAGGATCATGATGTTTTACAGATTGACTATTAATTCATCTACTGTTAAAATTACCGTTAAATTAATAGTTTTTAACATGTTATAATTTTTTATATTTTTTATTATACATCATATCGTTTTAAAAATAATACTTGGCATTAGATATTAGCAGAATAAATTAGCTACTAATCTTGAAACTTAAAATCGTCACCCCCAATATTTTTTCTTTAATGTTAAACTTACATTAGATATTGATTTATCATATAAAAACAAGAGGGGAAGATACCTACCTTACCTAGGAAATCTTTATTTTCGTGACAAACCTCCAAAATTCATTATGATTACAAACATTTTCAAAGGATAAAAATCACGATGAATAATATAGCTGCTATATGCTACTCTTTCCAATACTTGTAAAAGTTAGATAACTAATTATCTAATTTGGTGAGATTAAAAAATTAGTTAAATTAGTTATTTATAATAAAGATATAACAGCTTACACTACAAAAAAAGCTGATCAATAGCGGTTATTTTATGCATTGATAACGGTTATAACCGCTGCAAGATCACTTAATAGCAGTTTCAAAAACCACTGCAAAAACCACCGTGGCAAGAGGTTTAGCAGCGGTTATATAGAACCGATGTGCACTGATTCAACACTGCTACAAATTTGCAACGTTTTGGACTAACCGCTGCAAATAAAACTGACAGAAAAGGTGAGCGTACACTTGTAGCAAGTGTAAAACCGGTACTAAAATAAAAAGAATTCGAATGTTCTGTATTGACATTTGTAACCACTACTAAAATTTAGAAATGGAAATAAAACAAAACAACTAGTAGCGATCAGGAACCGCTACTAATTGTATTCAATGAAAAGTGAAATTCTCACCAAAGTTTTAGGTTTATGTGGTAATTTTCTTATCAAGATTTAGCAGCAGTTATTAAACTGCTACTAATGTCATTCAAAATTCAAAATGCCCATCAAATTAGACACATTTTATAGTGGTTAT
This sequence comes from Vachellia pachyceras, assembly GCA_025593235.1. Taxonomy (NCBI): domain Eukaryota; kingdom Viridiplantae; phylum Streptophyta; class Magnoliopsida; order Fabales; family Fabaceae; genus Vachellia; species Vachellia pachyceras. The sequence goes on from JANTPZ010128241.1 coordinate 3,263, forward strand.
GAAACCGCTACCAATATCATTCAAAATACCCACGAAATTCAGGAACATTTTGTAGCGGTTATAAAACCACTACTAAATTTATTGAAATTAAAATTTTTTTTAATTCGAGTTAATTATTTAAATATGAAGAAATTAATTTTAATTATACAATAACAGTTATTATTAATAAATATTTAATCCAATATAAAAATTATTAATTACATACTATATATGTAATATGTAATGAAATGAAAAAAATTGAAAAAGTAGAAAAAATTATTACGTTAAAAAATTATTATTAATTTAAGTAATAAAATTTAACAAATACAAAGTAGGAAAATAAATTAATTTAATTAAAAATAAAATGAATACAAATTGTGAGAAGAAAAACAAAGAATAAACCCTTTAATAGCTTTGAATTGAGCCCTACAGATGAAATACAGTCACCCTTGCAGAAGAACATAAAAAGAGGAAGAGCTAAAGAAGAGAGAAGAGGGAAAGAACATAAAAATTGGGATGGAATGAGTATTTATATGATGTCTAGCTGGAATTAGTAGCGTTTTAGATGATGGATTTTTCAATAGTTTTTTTTTTTAATTTTGCAATGGTTTTGAACAGCTACAAAAATGAACCATGTTGAAAAAAATCCCAGTACAGATTGAAACAAATTAAATTACATGTATTACGTACCTGAATTATTTGTTCATCGTCATCAGCCATAATAAGGGATAAATTGTAATCTCCTTCGGGCAAGAAGTTTTCAACATCAATAGGATGAGATGGCTTTACCTTATGGGTGATGTGTTCATCTCTATAAGCTATGTCATAAAGATCTGTGGGTTTAAGATGAACAATCATATTTTAATCTCTATGTTTCTCATCCTCTACATAATAAACTTATTGTGCCTTTGATGCTATAATATATGGCTCATCATCTTGAGATTCACTTATGTGGATGAGCCTTGAGAAATTCACAGATGTGATGCCCAGCTCTTCTATAGTGATTCCATGAAGAGTTGTTGTATTTGCCCAGGAACACTTGAATAGTGTGATGGGGAATTGCCCCTAATAATTCACTTCGATGATATCAACCAATTTCCCATAGTAGGGGATACCTATGAAACACATATCACTTTCACTACCGCTCACATAACTTCTTATACCAAAAACCCCAAAATTTTGGATAAGAGAACCTTGATTGTGTTAAACAATGTAGAACTTGAACTCGTTGACGTTGTATGCAGTAAATATTTTCACATATTGAAGCGGGCCAATGGCAAGAATTGTCAAATCAATTGGGTGGGGTTGTCGTCATTGCATATTCAACATGCAAACCAACTTGGGAATTCTATATGCACCCTTCTATCAACCTCAATGGATGGTTGTGTCCAGATACATAGTTGCCCTTGACATAACTTCGGAACTCTTTGTTATGATTAAGCATTATATGAGTGGACAAAAATAATATCAACTTATAAAATAATATGATAGTGCTTATTCTCAGAAAGAAAGGATCAATTTGACTACAGTTGATTATTACATGTTTGTGCGTGTATAATCTCATTAGGAGTGAGGATTAATTATTGATATCCTCCAATTGGTCTCCCAATAGGAGGGAACAAACTTGTCGATGTTGATGGACTAACATCAGGGCAATCATCAACACGAGAATGATAGTTGAAAGATGTCTCGATGTTATCAAAGTGCCGTGAACAGAAGTTGATGATCTCATCTTGTCACACCCTAAAAATTTTAGAGGTGACCGGCACGGAATATGAGATATCTCATATTCCTTAAGCCTTCAATTTAAACAAATACCTATATCATTTGTCAAATTAGTCTAAAATGTGTATAAATGATATTTATTTAACAACTCATACATAATGACATATTTGGCCTTATCAAAATATAATAAAAGCATAGGTACCTCACCTATAGACTACATGGAGTATCCAACCTTAAAAATAGTGCTCTTTACTGCTCAACCAGAGGTATGGGGTTAACCGGGTTATCTGACGCCAAAATAAATTCCGGTGAATAACGTCCCATTTATATACTTAATTAAATGAAAGAAAATAGTATAAGAAATTTAACTCCGACAATAACATAACAATAAATCTTAATTTCTACAAAATGTAATCAATTCATACTTGGGGCTGCATAATAGATAATTGATTAGATGATTTCAATAACGTGGTAAAAGACTTGTGATTGAATTGATTTAAAAAGATAATTTTCAAATCTTATATTTTCGTAGGACTTCAACATAATAGAATATCAGGTATGGACACACAGTCTACGAGGGTAAATAACCAGGCGCAGCTCGATGCCATGAAAATAGGCGTGAACACACAGTTCACGAGAGTAACTAACCAACAGGTGTGGCTCGAGGCCATGAATAACAGGCTTGAGTTGATACCCACGGAATAACAGGCGAGCTCGTAATTAACCATGGTGCACCAAGGACTAATAGTATTGCTGTTAGTAATCAGCATTCTACATTCAGTCCTCTCAAAAATATTTTTGAGCATGCATGGGATCATTTCCCAAACTATCTTCAATAATAAAACTATTTTGGAATGCTTTATAACGAGGATCTCAGCATCAAAATTTGCAAACATTATCTCAAACCATTTGCAGGCATGTATGGAGTTTATATCATTTGAATGTAATTTCTTTTCACTATCTCCATGCATGAAATCACAATGATAAAACATTTTAAATGAATACTATAACACTTTAACTTTTACTATAATCAATATCTCAAAAGTTTACCTTCAATTTCATACATGAATATCCCATATAAATTGAAATTGGGAAAGAATAAATAACAGTAAATAAAATACATAAATCTTATTCTTTACAATATCAACAAGAAGATTAAATAATTTCGATAAACTTCCATCACTGAAACCATGCTTAAAATGCGATAATTAAATTAACAATGTGAAATATATTAAAATGCATTATATAAAAATTATAATGGGACATAATTCACTCACATTTATACTCTCAATGTATAACCCTTCTCTATCGTTTAGCTTCCAACTTATCTTCATCTTCCCCTCCTAACCATAATATATAAAATACTCAATCAGGACCAATAATGCTTTAAAATATATAACAGCTTCGAAAAATCATAACTTTTTCATAAAACTTTGAATGCAGTGGTTCCGGTCCAAGGAAAATTACTACTCAAAATTTATTATCAACCCAGATTCCAACCAAATTTTTTTCAAATTTCTAGATTTCAAATCATCAATCCATTACCTACCACAAAAACTTTCTTTAATATTCCATGGACCTTTTTAAAGTCTTGAAAATATAACTCCTTCACTCATATTCATTGCTCAATTGAAACATACATATAAACACACATACCTTCACACGCCCACACAAATATATGTGTGTGCACTTACCATTAAAGCTCCAAACAGATTTTTAACACAAATAAGGAAGTCAATATACATACACATAATCAGCCACATACTGTACTTCTCTTCTCCAAAATCTCGGAACAAGTGGCGATTTTTTTTATAAACTTAAGTGCCCTTTTTTTTCCAGTTTTGCATAGAAGAAACAACTCCACCACAAATAGTCATACACTTCGAACCACAAAACTCCCCACTAGTTCAACAAAATTCATAGAGAAGGAAAACATTGCTCACATGAATACTCTGTGAACAGTATCCATGTCTGGGTCTTCAAGCAAGTCCAGTAAATCTCCTCTACAATGCTCAAGACAACTTCATATACTATAAGGAAGCTATAATCTTGCTTATAACTTAATTTAATCAGTAAAAACTATCATTATTTCCAATACTAAGTCAACCCTTGAAACCCTAAAATGGTAGAGATAGAAAAATCTGAAGGTAGAAGAGTGTCCAGGAGACTCACCTGAACTCTAATCTGTGCTTGTATGAGCGAAAAATGATATCCTCTGATGAATAATGGCATCGACGATGTGTTCAATTTTTTCCTCTCTCACATCGCGTCCCTAGAGCATGAAGATGATGATGATGAAGCTAATGATTTAAAAGGATTTAAGTGTCTGCCATATGTGTGGCATGTGTGGGGAGGGTAAATGACAAGTTTGCCCTCCCACACATCTCCTTTTTGCATTTTGGTCCTTCTCTATATTTTGTTATCTGATCTCCTTCTTTTTTTCAGGATATTACATTCTTCCCCCTTAAGAAATTTTGTCCTCTGAATTTCCAAACACTTTCACTGAAGATACTTGGAGCGTTTCTCACTTTCAACTTCCCAGATTGCATCCTCTAGGGAATGATTTTTGCCACAACATTTTCACTGAAGTAATTTCTTATTATCTTAGCTTCTCCACTTGTTTACCAATAATGGCCATTGGAACCTCTTTGTAAGACAAATCTTCATTTACAACTTCTTGATATTCAATAACATGATAAGGGTCGTATAAATACTTCTGCAACATTGACACATGAAACACAAGATGAATACTATATGGTTTGAGAGTAGAAGAGAATAGTAGAAGAATAAATTGAGTGAGGAAGCAAGGAAGTATATCACATTCACATGTGATTCTAAGTGCCAATACTAAGTACATTGTCTTCATTTACAAGCCCCAACCATTAAGTATAAGAAGCAAATGGTTACAAAGAAGTGAATGCAAACATAATAGCACTAACCCTAAGAAACTCCTTAGAAGTCATTCATTGGGAGGTTATAGGGTTATTACATTAAACATAAGGAATCTAAGAAGTTGGGCGTCATGGGCATTCACTTTAAAATATTTACAACACCCCCTTGAATGTCCATAACAAATATTGTGTCTCATTAAAACCTTACTCAAAAACCCTTATGGGACAAAAACATAGTGAAGGAAAAAGAGTGCACAATGCATATTGAAGCTTCCTCGTAAAAAACCTTACTAGGAAAACCCTGTAGGACAAAACCTTGGTTAAAGAAAAAAGAGTACATCATGATATTTTCTCCTCTGATGATAGTATTAATTATACTTTCTCATATGATAATGACATCACTTTTACTCCCCCTGATAACAATATAAATCATTGTGATTATAGTTTCTCAAATATAATTGTCATAGATAATTTCTTAAGCAATTGATCTCTTTTTGTTATCTAAACTATACATGCATTCATCTGTCATATCTTCTGGATATGTTGAATATTCCATATGTCATCCATTATTTGTTTTATGCACCATAGAACTCAAAAATTTAGTCATCATCAAAAAAATCATGGCATATCATGCAAAAATTTAGTCTCAACATAACATTATCACAGAATAAATATATAAGATGTCTAGCCCATTAAACTCAATATATTTTATAGACAAAACCATAAAATTTATGATTTTGAAGTTAATGAGCCAATTAATAATAAAATACATAATTCATTTCCCAATGTATTTTTGAGTTATATTGGACTAAAATTATTTTAGACAAGCAACATTTTATATGTATAATGATGTTCTTGGGTATGCTTCAGACATGTTAGATCCTTCAAGGATTTTTATAAAAATTCACTATTTAGTGAGCCACATGCATAAGCTATAATATCCAATAAATTCATATTTATTTTCATATCCTACCAAATTAGTAATTATTTTTCATCCACCACGAAATAATACACCTCATCATAATCACCATACCATTGTGAAAACCTTTATTTTCATATAAAATGTTCCCATATCATATAATAACTTTGTATTTCATTGCTTGGACTACAGGTCCATAATTCTCACATTGAAATAACATAATTATATTTTCATTGCATCTTATTAGCTCATATGTACTTAATTATTTTTCATTTTATTTTATTTACTTTAGTTTCAGTTAGTCTGTTGGTTTCGTTGCCATGTAACCGAGTTAGTTGGATAGTTACACGTTAGTCAGTCACTCTAACCAATTCTGTTGGATAGGTGCCAGCTGTTTACTTTCCGTAATTGTACAAATACACCTGTCATGAATAGAAAGAATTGAAGCATTCATTTCTCAGTTTCCAAAGACTTCACGTGATTCCTCTTTTCTTCCCTTTGCTTTCTCTGTGCTAGCCAATATCGTAATATGGTATTAGAGCTGTAAGCTATCTAACAATGGCAGACTCCTCTTCTGCCGCTTCTTCCACAAGTCCTGATGCAACACAGAATCCATCTAACCGTATTATATTCACCCAAATGAGAACCCGTCGCTGGTCTTGGTATCTCCAGTTTTAGCTGGATCCAATTATCATTCCTGGTCAAGAGCTATGAAGATGGCTCTGCAATCCAAAAATAAATTCCAATTTGTTGATGGAACTATTTCTTCTCCTTTGGTGAGCGATCCTCTGTTTCCTGTGTGGTAAAGGTGCAACACATGGTGCTGGCATGGCTTACCCGTTCCATCTCAACGACCATTGCTCAGAGTATTCTATGGATCGATAAAGCTTTAGATTCTGGGATGACCTTCGAAGCTGATTCGCCCAGTGTGACATCTTTAGAGTTGCCGACTTACAAGATGAGCTCCAGTCTCTCCGTCAAGGTGATTTGACAGTCAGTGAGTATTATACGAAGCTCAAAATTGTTTGGGATGAACTGTTGAACCTTCATCCCCTCCCCATGTGTAGCTGTAAATCTCGCTGCTCCTGTGGTGCATTCGCCAAGATACAGAAGTATCAGCAGCAAGATTACGTTATACGCTTTCTAAAAGGACTTAATGACCGTTTTTCCACTGTTAAGTCTTAGATAATGCTACTTGATCCCATCCCTCCTATCCACCGAGTATTCTCTCTCATGTCACAACAGGAACGGGAAATGGGGCTCTTTCCAGCCCCAGCTGATGGAGCTATCCTCCATGCTAAGGCAGGTAAGCAACCCTTTCATCAAGGATATGAACGCAACAACACCAAGCACTACACATTTTGTGGAAAGCCAAGACACACCATTGATACTTGCTACAAAAAGCACGGTTATCCTCCTAGCTTCCGATCTCACAATATTTCTATAGTCAACAATGTCTTATAGATACTTGGAAACAAGGAGACATGTGCCACTCCTGCTTTGGCTCCTAATGCACAGCCTTCAGCATCATGTCAATCTCGATTTTACAGCTGAGCAATACCAAACGCTCCTTAAAATGGTTCAGAAAGAGACCTCATCTTCTTCTACTCATATAGTTAACAATGTTGTATCAGGTGACATTTTCTCTTCTCCAATGCACATCTACTGGATCTTAGATACAGGGGCTACTGACCATATATGTTTCCTTCCTTCTTATTTCTTAAATCTTGTATCTGTTTCACCCGTTATGGTTCATTTGCCCAATGGATCTACAGTCTTAGCAGAGCGTTCTGGTTTAGTGAGGATCTATGATTCTCTTGTCATTCACAATGTTTTATTCATTCCAAACTTTCACTTCCATATCTTATCAATTTCCAAGCTAACTCATTCTATTCATTGCTGTGCTATATTTCAGAGAACATTTTGCTTCCTAATAAACCTGCCGCAATGGAAGATGATTGGGTTAGCTAAAGAAAGAGAAGGGTTGTATTTTCTTCCTCACACACAGGCTGCTCGCTATTTGGCTTCTACAGCAGAAACCACAGTTGATCACTCACCTGTTCACTCCTTTGATTTGTGGCATTTTAGATTAGGACATCCATTTGTTTCTGTTTTAAAAAATGTTTCCCAATTGCACCCATATGTAGTTGCAAATAAATCCTTTGATTATTGTGATCCTTGCCATTTGGCTAAGCAAAAACGCCTTCCTTTCCATGTTAGCCATTCTCATTCTAATAAAACTTTCTCTCTATTGCATGTTGACATCTGGGCCCATATAATATTGCTTCTATTACTGGTCACAAGTATTTCCTTACTATTGTTGATGATTGTTCTCGTTATACATGGGTTTTCCTAATGCAAACTAAATCTGAGACCCGTCATGCACTTAAAAACTTCATCACTCTGGTTGAAACATAGTTCCACGCTGTTGTTCAAATAATTATGACTAATAATGGTGTTGAGTTCACTATGCCTGACTATTATGCTTCTAAAGGTATTGTACACCAAACTTCCTGTATAGAAACACCCCAACAAAATAGCATAGTTTAGGGAAAGCACCAGCATATCCTCAATGTAGCTTGCTCTTTATTGTTCCAATCAAAATTGCTTAAGCTATGCTACTCTTATGCTGTCACACATGCAATCCACCTCATCAATCGCTTGCCCTCTTCTTTTCTTCATCACATGTCACCTTATTCACTCACCCTGATCTGTCTAGTCTTAGAGTGTTTGGCTCACTATGTTTTGCTTCAACCATCTCCCATAATTGTACCAAATTGGACCCTAGAGCTAGAAAGTGCATCTTCCTAGGATATAAGTCTGGTGTTAAAGGACATGTCCTCCTGGATCTTGTATCTCACCATATCTTTCTATCCCGTGATGTCTACTTTTATGAGCATGTCTTTCCCTATCACTCAACTTCTCCTTCTCACATAAGTCCCTCTCCTATTTCCTTACCACAAGACACCCCTCCCCTTGACTTCCCTACTGTCCGCCATATTGAGCACATGACACCACCTCCTTCTCCAGTTCCTCTCCTGACCTCTATACCACGTAAGTCAACAAGGCAGCGACAGCCACCATCCTATTTGAAAGATTATCATCACGCCCTACTTTCTTCAACCACGCCATCTTCTTCCATTGACAAAGGTACTTCCCCTCATTCTTTAAATTTTGTTCTCTCCTATGACCATCTCTTACCTTCTTACAAGCATTTCAGTCTCTCTATCTCATCTCACTATGAATCTAAAACTTACAATCAAGCTGTGAAACATGAAATAAGGTGTAAGGCCATGGCTGCTGAAATTTCAGCCTTTGAGCAGAACAACACATGGTCTCTTGTTTCTTTGCCTCCAAGGAAATCTGCTGTTGGCTGCAAATGGGTGTATAAAAACAATTATCATGCTGATGGCACCCTTGAGAGAGCTAAAGCTAGGCTGGTCGCCAAAGGGTACACTTAAACTGAAGGAGTAGATTTTTTTTCACCTTTTCTTCTGTTGCTAAACTCACCACAGTGCGCTTGTTACTGTCTCTAGCCTCAGCAAAACATTGGCATCTTCAACAATTGGATGTCAATAATGCCTTTCTTCATGGTGAAATTGATAAGGATGTGTATATGGCTATTCCTCTTGGTTATCCTTCTCCCTCTCCTGAATTGGTTTGCAAGTTACATAAGTCATTGTATGGTCTTAAACAAGCTAGTAGATAAAGACACGCTAAACTTTCTTCTGCTTTGCTCTCTTATGGTTACCGTCAGTCTAAATCTGATTATTCATTGTTTGTGTGTTGTATTAATAGTTCCTTCACAACCTTGCTGGTTTATGTGGATGACATCTTGCTCACAAGGACTGATCTCACTAAGATCCAGCATGTTAAGGCTCTTCTTGACTCTATATTTAAAATCAAAGACCTTGGCAACCTCAAGTTCTTTCTAGGACTTGAAGTTGCTCATTCCAAGAAGGGTATTTGTTTGCATCAGCGCAAATTTACGTTGGACATCCTTGAGGATTTTGGTTTTCTTGGATATAAGCCACTCAAGACTCCCATGCATCGTTACACCAAGCTCTCCAAGGATTCTGGTCATCCCCTCCTTGATGGCACTTCCTATCGGACACTTGTTTGACGTTTTATCTGTTAAAGTTGGATTTGACCAAAAGGGAGGTGAATTGGTCACTTTTAAAATTAAACAAAAATCAAATAAATTAAACAGAGTCACAGAGAGGGATAAATAGAAAGCTGAACACAAGCAACTTATCCTGGTTCGATCCACTTGACCTACGTCCAGTCATCAGAGCTCCTCTGAGATTTGTAATCCACTATCAACAATAATCAAGACTCACAAGGGCCTTTACAACCAGAGACACACTCCCCTATAACATGTACTAAAACAAAGTCTCACGCACTCTGTATTTCAGCTCAAACTTAGCCCGAATGACTCAAGGTCCCAACCTTGAATATCTCACAGGTATATGAAGTAATTGAATAAGATAAACTCTCTTTTAAGAGTTGGTGATAGAGACTGAAGCTCACAAGAGATAATGAATACAATGACAGAAGGTGGTTATGAAGAGTAATGACGTATTGAATACTTTTTCAGTCGTTGTTACTTTTTATCTTCAAAGCTTCTTCATTTATAGCCGTGACTGTATTCAATATCCGTTACTCTGAGTTTGAATAGTGAGCAAGTGTAAATTTGAATTTCATGGGACTTTACTCGAGTTTTAGATTCAATACTCAAGTTTGTAAAATACTTTTTGAAGTAACTCGAGTGTTTGTTTGAAGTGTTACAGAAGTCTTGAAATTGAATACAAATACTCGAGCGTTGTTGTAATATCCACCCTTTTTCGTAAACTAATATAGAGGCCAAATCGTTGGTTAGAAAATAAGACAAGGCCCAGAAATAAAAGTACAAAAAGAAGAGATGTCGGCGGACCAAAAAAACCCTGGTCAATTTAGTCCTAAGGCTTTGAGATTACCAAGGATGTAAGCCAGGGGCATAAATGTCATTAAATATAAAGACCAAGGGTAATATGGTCATTAGATGAAAGAGGCCAAACCAGTAGTTAAAAGACAAGTTAAAACCCACGGATAGAAAGTACGGAAAAAGTTGATTACTGTTGGGCCGGGAGTCGCAGAATCAGAATTGGCCCGGTGGATGGAAGTCGGTAAGAACTTTAAAGTTAAGCGTGGTCGTCCCAGGAGCAATTCTAGGATGGGTGACCTCCTGGGAAGTTGCCCAAGGGGTCAGAAACCAAAAGATCAAGGGCCAAAAAGTCAAGGGCAAAATGGGAATTTATGAAAAGTTAGACTATGAAAGGGCACTTTAATCATTAAGAGAAAATGTAAGGGCATTTTGGTCATTTGACCAAGTCAAAGTCAAAGTCAAAAAGTCAAATAGTTGACTAAAATCAGAAAAAGTTAAAAATGCCCAAGAGATAGAGCAAAACTCACTGATTACCAGAAATTCAACCGATTGTTGAAATTCGGTCTGGATAAGGAATTATGAAATTTTAAAGATTTAAGGTTGAAAAATATTTATTTAAGGTATCAGGAGTTCCCTAAGAATAAAAAGCAGAGTCTATAGAAATTCAGTGGAATTTATAGTATTTTACAAAATTATTGCCTAAAGTACGATTGAGGCGATTTTCCCGAAAATGAGGAAAAATGCCCGAAAAATCCCCAAAAATATAATTTATTACAAAAATTAATTTGGTCCAATTTAGAAGGTATTTTGGGGAAATATGAAAGGCTAGAATATCAATGAAAAATGTAGAAAATTATAATGCCCTAAAAATGATTTATTCTAAAATTGCTCGTTTTCAGGAGTTTTCGGCAGGATAAAATAATCCTGTTAATTTTGGATGGATCAAGGGACAATTTGAGGATGATGATTTTAATATATTCAAGAGGGAATTATGGAGATTAAATGAGGAATAAAACATCTCCATAAAAGTAGAAAAAGATTTACCAGAATAGAGTTATGTTTACCGGTAAAAAGTGTAATCGGTAAAAGTAACCGAATGGAATTTGGTTTGGTTAATGTAACCAAACCCCAAACAGATTTTTCTTCACCATGTGCAGCCATAATGATGCCATTTAAGTGACCAATGAGAGGAAGGAAAGTGTCACACATGTGGGTTAATCTTAGCCCTTAAATTTCAAGATTTAATCTTATCCTTCCATACCATTTAATAAGTTTTA
>JANTPZ010128242.1:0-11764 GCA_025593235.1 Vachellia pachyceras
GAAGGGCACTTAGTGTGTGTACGAAAATCGCAAAGTGACAAAATCAACTCCATGCATGTTGACTCTAAAACCAAGCACAACTAGGATGATAGAAGAGAGCAACAAGACTTCATTGATAAGCCAAATGAACTCCATTTAACTTTGTCAATCACAAAACAACTCAATACACAATAATCCAAGTTTGGCTTAACCGAGACCAAGTATTTACATACAAATCACATAGTCCAACTCGGATCCTAAGTAATCTATAACGTAAATACAGATTGAAAGCAAATACTCCCCTTTCGGCACTTCAAACTCCGGCTTACTCCATCTTCAAGAGGTTGAAGATGCTCAGCCCCTCATGGAAAGGAGAATCATACCCCAAATGGATGGATGAAGCATTGTAGATGGATGGATGGTGGAAGAAATGGGTAATGGTAGGGTTAGGAGAGTGTGTAGATGAGAGAAAATGGGTGTATGTGTTCTTGCCTGTTCTCAGCCTCCTTCTTCCTCCCCCTTCGAAAATTACCCTAAATGGGGTATTAAAACCGTTCTGGGTCGGGTCTTGAAGGTTGGATCGGGTTATTTCCATCTGGAGTAAAAATCAGGTGCTGATACGCGATTTTCGCCGCGGCCAACTATGGATTTAGCCGCGGCGAAACTCTCCCAAGAGTTCTTCGTCTGCTTGCATGAACTTTGGCCGCGGTGAACTTTATTTACGCCGCGGCGAACATATCCAAAGCTGCTGTCTTTACCCTTTTGCACGGAATTCCTAAAATGAAACAACAACCACTTCTCATATCCCACAACATATCCAGAGCTGCTATCTATTGGGACTTATTCTTTATCCCAAACCACTTCTCATGCATTATTTGGCTTGAAAACAACAGTTTCCAATCAAATAGAAAATTGGACAGCATCCCCCCTTAAACTTTGCTATCCCAAAATTTCATACAACAACCAAACAACCACAATATGTACGTTAGTCCAAAGTATACTGGATTATTCTAAATAATGGATTGAATTGGACCCGTCACCTACCATTTGGTTATACCCCTAAATCTGAGCCTTGTCCATACTGTTTTCACATTTCCTAGTTAAATAAGTATAAATCAAATCCAGTACATGTGATACAACATAAGAACATTGTCTTGCGAGACAATTTGTCTTACAAAGTGGATCTATCTGTTATTGATCAGAAAGTGAAGTAACTGGGGAACCAGAGCATACTAATAGTCAAAGTTGTCTGGAAAAAAGTGACACCTGAAAAGGCTACATAGGGAATTGAGGAGGGAATGAGAGTATATACCCATATTTTATTATATAAGATAGGTAAATTTCGAGGAAAAAATTCATTTTAAGGGGGAGAAATGTAATATCCGTATTTTACTGTGATTTAAAATGAAAGCCAAACTGGTAGTACTGGAAGAGATATGTAGTACAGGAAGAGAGGAAAGTAATGGACCGAAAGATCACAGTTAGCATAGGCCTAATATACCGAATTTCATTAGAACTTAGTGGTTAAGCGTCATAGGCCTAAAGAAATGGAAGGATGTGTGACCTTCTTGGAAGGACCCAAATGTCATTAAAGGAAAAGGCAAAAAAATGGAAGTTTAAAAAGGAAAAGGGCATTATGGTAGATAAGAGAAAATATAAGGGCATTTTGGTCATTTGACCAAAGTCAAAAGTCAACAAGTTAAAGTGGACTAAAATTTCAACAAAATTTATAGAGACCCAAAAGGTAGAGAAAAAGTTACTGATTAAAATGAGAGGTGTCGGTTTCTGCTAAATCGGCTTATCATGCAATGAGTGATTTGCAACCAATCTTTTTCTCTAAATTCCACTCTTTCTCATTTTTCCTCTCATGAACCCTAACTTTTCAGCCACCAAAAGAGAGCATAAACCAAAAATCTAAACTGATAGAAGTGTAGAGGAAGCTCCAAGGATCAAGAATATGTATAGAGTTGCATGGGAGAACCTTTTACCTTGAAGTTTTGTGAAGCTTTTCTTCTTGTTCTTGTACAAAAATAGCATCCTCTTCTCCTCCCTTTTCAGCTGGAAAATGACGAGCAAAACTGAGGAGGAAGGAGGAAAAGTTTCCACTTAAACACATGGCAAAAGGGATGGAAGGTTAAGATTGCATCTTGCAATTAATGAGTTGATCTAATGGTCTATATTAAACCGACACATTTGAAAACTCTTGGGCCCTTATTGGCTACCATTTATGTTCTGGAATTGTGGCCAAAAATCTGATCACACAAGCTAAAACAAAATGGTGACATGTGTCCTTGATCCAGTATAACTTTTACCGATAAAGTAACTTTATGCTGATAAATTCTACCACTTGTTTGGGACATTTCTCTTTTGATCTTAAACTATGACTAAAACAAGTGGCAAAAGTAATCATCACCATAATACTTTTGGAAACTTTAAGTTTCCATAAAGTTACTTTATGCTATCACAATACTGATAAAACAACTTACCGATACGTGACTGGATCTAAGGTCACCAAAAATTCCTAAAATTAATATTGAGATTCTCATACCTTTTGCTTTTCCTTAAATTTCTTCCCAGAATGACTTTAATTAAATTTTTAAAGAAAACCCTGATTCCAGGGTTTCTCCAGGTCTTTCCTTTCCAATCCGAGAAATCGTTTTTCTTGTATTCTAAGCAATAGTTTTATAAAATACTAGAAATTTCAAACTATTTTTCCTTGCCTTGAGATCAAATGTTTGTGGCCTCCTAGTACTTCAGATAATTATTTTTGGCTAATTATAAAGATGCCAAAAATTAAATAACCTTTAAAATTCTCTAGACATCAATCTAGGTTGATTTAGTAGAAACCGGCGCCTCTCATTTTGATCAGTAACTTTTTCTCTACCTATTTAGGCTTCTATAAATTTTTCTGATATTTTGGTCAACTTTAACTTGTTGACATTTGACTTTGGTCAAATAACCAAAATGCCCTTATACTTTCTCTTATTCACCATAATGCCCTAACCTTTTCAAAATTCCATTATTGTCCTTATTCTTTATGTTTAATGAAATTTATATCCTTACCAGAAAGGTCACCCATCATTCCATTTCTCTAGGTCAAGCACGCTTAACTGTGAAGTTCGTGTGAAATTCAGTATATTAGCCCTAGACTGACTGTGATCTTTCTGGTCCATTACCTTCCTTTCTTTCTATGCTACCTATCTTTAGGCCCCAACTTAAGCTGTATCTATCAGTTTAGCCTTTATTTTAAACTTATAGTAAAACATGGATATCACACCTAAAATCCAGTTACTTATCAATAAGTCATTTTACGGTATTACGATAGCATAAAGTAACTTCTTGGAAATTTAAAGTTTCCAAAAGTATTATTGTGATGATCATTTTTACCACTTGTTTTAGTTATATTTGAATATCAAAAGAGAGAAATAAATGCCCCAGACAAAGTGGTAAGATTTATCATAATAAAGTTACTTTATCGGTATAAGTTATACTGGATCAAGGACACATGTCACCAATTGTTTTAACACATGTGATCAGATTTTTAGGCCAAAATTCCAGCACATAATGGCAGCCAATAAGAGGCCAAAATGTGTGTCATATGGTGTAAAAACTTGGGCCATTAGATCAAGTTACTTTCTCAAGATACAATCTCAACCTTCAATTACATTTTACATGTGTTTAAGTGATGTTTCTTCTTCATTTCCACCACATTTTACATGTGTAAGAGTGGCATCCTCCATAGTCAAGAACAACAAGAAGAAGAGTTACACAAAACTCCAAGGTAAGTGGTTCCACTAAGCAATCCTACACATATTCTTGATCCTTTAATCTTCCTCTACACTTTTAATGGTTTATGCTCTCTTTTGGTGGTTGAAAAGTTAGAGATTTTAAGAGTGAAAATGAGAAAGAGTGGGATTCAGAGAAAAAGATTGGTTGCAAATCATTCCTTTCATGATAAAGAGTTGATTGATGTATATATTGTGTTGGTTTGTTGTTTGTATGAATTTTTGGAATGATGAAAATTAAGGGGAGGTGCTGTCCAAATTTTGATTTGATGAGGAAGAAGTGTTTTTGAGTTAAATACTGCATGAGAAGTGGTTAGGAGCAAGAGTAAGTCCCTACATGTAATAAAAGTTTGAAAATCACAAGTGTTTGTGTTTGTACAGTTTTCGACAAATCTGGAAAAAAATAGGAATGTGATTTTCATTATTTTGATGCCTCCATTGGCATTATAATGAAAAATTGTGTAGGGAGGAAGTGAGAAAAGGATTTGGGAAGTAGTTTGAAAGCTCTAGGGTTCATAATGTTCAAGAGGAAGTTTAGTTTGATTTTAGTATTTTATATCTTTGAATTTAACTGATATTGATAGCCATAACATTATGTTATGTACAAAAAAGTGAATTATTAGAGAACACCTTTGGAAAGAGGAGAAAGAGAACTTTCAAGTTCAAGCTCAAGTTAAACCAAAGGTAACAAAAGTTACTTATCTTACACTTAATGTTGCATTGATGATTATTTGTGAATTGTATTTGTTGTGTAATACTCCTTACTTTACCTCATTTGCTTCATATTGTATCATTCTTGAACCACTTTTAGGCTTTACATAGCTCAAATTCACCAAAGAAGTGAGATTACAAAATTTCACCCGAATTACTATTCATTTGATCAATTTTCCAGATTTCTTGCCTGACTTTGAAAATTCATAACTAATACTAGAAAAATTGAAATTGAGTGGTTCCAATTTCTATATGAAGATTGAAACATTACCTATAGGGGAAAAAATACTCATTGGCTCAAAAACTTACCCAATTAATACATTTTATTGTGTGAAAATGAACTGTTCATATGGTCATTTTTCGTTTTTTTCCCAGGTTTTTCCCTTAACTTTGGAAAACCATAACTTCTTGTACAAATGTCCAATTTCAGTGATCTTAGACTCATTTTAAAGATCACCAGATGAACTATTGTTCTAGAAAATTTCAGCTCAATTGGGCTTAGTTTACTATTTTTCATCCAGCTCAAAGATTGGGAACCTTTAAGGATGTTGGTCTCTTTTTATGAAAACTTTACCACTTCCAATATTTTCCCAAGGCATGCTTAGCTTGTCTAACTTATTTGCACATGATTATGCATGCATTCACATATATTTACTTACTCATCATGTAGAGGATTAGGTTTACAACAACCACAAAAGGACTTAAACATAACATTATATCATATTACATAACAAAAAAAAGCATCATTCTTCCTTTAATCCTCATTCATCTTGCCCTTACCCTTACTTGAGCTTGCACCTAAAATGGTTAGTTGGGGGAGGTGAGATTTCATTGAAATCCCAATAGTAAAACACACTAACACAGATTTAAATACGCATGACAACTTTTTATAAATGAGTGTAGGATTCGAGTAATACGAAATGTGTAAGCTAAACAATAATATGCATATGGCCACAGGATTCAAAAGCACATCTTCATACACTCATCATCACAAATTTTAAACACTAAGTCATGCAAAATTTCAAATCATCTTAACTTGTTTATGACTTTGTATGCTTTCTTTCTCTTCCTTCCAAGATTGCTCTTTGGCAATTCACTTTCCTATACACAATATAATGGCATAACCATCAATTCCAAGTTATTACCAAGCCATTAAAACCATAAAACCCCAACAAGCTCCCTCTTGACATCTTTAAAACCCTAGAGCTTCAAAACTTGCTCAAATGATTTCCAATGCTTCCTAGAACTTTTCTCACTTCCACCCTACACAATTTTCATTCTAAAGCTAATGGAAGCATAAAAATCATGAAAATCACACTCCTCCTACAAGTTCCAGGTCTGACCGAAAAATAGAACAAGTAAGGATAATGTGATTTTTCAAACTTTCTTCACATATCACATATTATTGATCCTAAAACACTTTTCATGCATTATTTAGTTTAAAAACAACTCTTCCTCATCAAATATAAAATTGGACAGCACCTTCCCTTAAACTTGATCATGCCAAAAATTCATACAAGCAACAAACCAAAGCAATATTTACACCAATCAATTCCTTATCATGCACGGAGTGATTTGCAACCAATCTTTTCCTCTAAATCCCTCTCTTTGTCATTTACACTCTTCATGAACCCTAAATTTCGTCACCAACAAGAGGGCTTTAATTAAGAATCTAATCCATTAGAAGTGTAGATGAGGTTGCAAGGATCAAGAATATGTATAGGATTGGGTGGTAGAACCTCTTACCTTGAAACTTTTTTAAGCTTTTCTCTTCTTCTTCCATCTTCAATGGCATTTTTCTCTCTCTTTCTTCAGCCAATAAGACATCCAAAATGGCTGAAGATAGGGCTGGAAAATTGCTTTAATGAAATGGTAATTTTAATCTAAGGGTGGAGATTGAATCTTGCAATTAAAGATAAGATCTAAGGGTTGTGATTCCATCGCCACCACACACACTTGCTCTTTCTTATTGGTTGCTGAAAAGTGGAGTAACTAGGAGTTAGAGACTTGGTTACATAAACCAAATGAGATTACAATATAGTTACTTGATTCGGTTACAACTTATACCGATAAAATAACTTTGTTCTGGTAACTTTTTCCACTTGTTTTGGGGACATTTTTATTCCTCTTTTAATGCTCAAATATATTTCAATCACATAAAAAATAATCATCCCCACAATGTCCTTGGAAATCATAAATTTCCAAAAAGTTACTTCAGGCAATTCCGGTACCGATAAAACGGTCTACCGATAAGTAACTGAACTTTGGACACCAAAACTTTTCTAAAATTCTCACTAATACTCTTATCCTTTTTCTTTCTAAAAATTGATTCCCTAAATGCCTTTAATTAATTTTAGAGAAAACCCAATTTTCCAAGATTTTTCTGGGATTTTCCTTCCTATCCAAAAAATCACCTTTCTCGTATTCTAAGAAATAGCTTTATAAAATACTAGAAATTTCATACTATTTTTCTTTACCTTGAACTCAGTTAGTTGAGGCCTCTAGGTACTTTAGATAATTATTTTTGGCTAATTATAAATGTTAAAAATTAACCAATCTTCAAAATTCTCTAGAGAAAAATCTAGGCTGAATTTGAAAAATCTATCTCATTTTGATCAATAGATTTTTCTCTATCTTTTGGGCCTATGTAAATTTTTACGATATCTTGTCAACTTTGACTTTTGAATTTATCAAATGACAAAAATGCCCTTAGGCTTTTTTGTTATTTCCCAAAATATCCTTACTTTTCTTTCAAAATTCCATTCTTGCCCTTTGTCTTTATGCTTAATGACCTTTGTGTCCTTGGCCTTCATATCTAAATGACCTTCATGTCCTTAACTTTTATGTCTAATGACATTCTTGTCCTTGGCCTTTATGTCTAATGAATTTGATGCATTAGAACTAAATTGACCATGATCTTTCCAGACCATTAACTTCCTCTTTTTATGTTCTACCTATTTATGGGCCTTAACTCATCTCATAACTACCAATTTGGCCTTTATTTCAATTGACAGTAAAAGTATGCATATTACATGTTGCATGACAAATTTGTGATGTATGAATATGTGATTATATGAATTTGATGATGCTATGGCCATATGCAAAGTTTGAAAGTTTGTGAAATTCACATGTTCATGCATTTATTTCTATACTTTAAATAATGTCATGCATATTAGTGGATGTGTAAGTGCTTTTGCTTTTGAGATTTGTTTGAAATCTTACTTTCCCCAACTAACCATTCCTAGGTACAAGTTCATACAAGGGTAAAGAGAAGGTGAGTGAAGAATGAAAGGGGCATTATGTAATGATTTAGTTGCCAAGTTGCCAGGTGAAGAATGAAGGTGAGTGAAGAATGAAAGGCTCATCTGCTCCGTCTTTTGCTCAGGCTGCTATACAGACCTATTTGGAGATAGAGTTTAGGAAAATGGGAGAGGGCTTTATGACTGCATTCCAGGCTCAGACTCAGGATTACATCAGGAATGTTCTTCAGGCTGCGGGAGATTATTTCTCAAGGAGGACATTAGATGTGGTTGTCACATCTTTGTCCAAGGACTTGATCATGTTCAAATATGCTTTTATGGAGAAATTTGATGCTCTGTAGACCACAGTGACTGGATTGGATAGGAGGGTAGAGTCTATTGAGCAGTTCATCATGGAATATCAGGCATCTACTTCAGCACATCCTCCATCTCCTGTTCCTACTCCTCTACCTTCTCCTCATCCATCTCACTCACCTGAGGATCTACCTACAGATGCAATGCTGGCTATGAATAACTTCTCATCTTCCATTCTGAAACCCGAGCCTCAGCCCATTCCTGCATCTCCTGTGTCCTCCATAGCTTCCTCTGCTCCTGCCATTGACCCTCAGCCCACTCTAGATCTTGCACTATCATCTGATCCTGCTCCTTCTCCTCCTCACTCACCCCTTGTTTGATTGATGCCAAAAAGGGGGAGAAAGAAAATCAAATGCTTTGTGTTTTTGTTTTGTGTTTGTGTTTTTGTTTTGAATGGATTATGATGACTCTGGATATTTATGTTATGAGTTATTCATGGTTTATTGCTTTGTGTTTCATGGTTCATTTTAAAATTTTGAAAAGTTTAGCTCTCATTATTCTTAATCATGATTTTATAAGTTTTTGTCATCATCAAAAAGGGGGAGAATGTTGATGTCATATTTTGATGATAACAAAATGATTTCATGAATTATGAAGCTTGAATTATGGTTGATTAAGTATTTATATTGAAACACTCGAGTTCTGTACTTCAGTAATCGAGTTTGTATGAAAGTATTAAAAATACTCGAGTATTGTGGTTTAAAACTCGAGTATTGAACCTTTTTCATGTGTTAAAAATCTATACTTTCAAACAACACTCGAGTCATTGTTGAAAGTGTTCAAAACACTCGAGTAAGGAATACTGATACTTGAGTATTGTTAGTTAAAATGTCTCTGTGATTCAACACTTTGAGTGAAAACTCGAGTATTAGGATGAAGTGTTGTAAACACTCGAGTATTGGTGCTTAAAATGTTTTATAACTGAATACTTCCATATGAAAATCAAGTATTGATGTTGAAGTGTTGACAACACTCGAGTATTAAGTTGTAATACTCAAGTATCGAGCATTATTTTCAAAACAACACTCAACACTTGAAGCTGAATACTCGAGTTACAGATGGAATATTGGAAGCACTCGCGTATTGTACTCTAATACTCGAGTATCAGGTTATCTTTTCAAACTTGGCACAACACTTGAAACAAAACACTCGAGTATATAATGAAAGGGTTGTCAACACTCGATTATTAGTTTTACAATACTCGAGTATCGAGCCTCATTTTTCAAACAACACAACACTTTCATCTGAACACTCGAGTAATGGTGAAGAAAGTGACAACACTCGAGTATTACAAACTGAACACTCGAGTTATAATATCCATAATTTTCTTCTAACTGAATTAAATGCTAATCCGATAACTAGGAAGTGAAATGGAACCCAGAGATAGATAGCTAAAGGAAAGCTATGGGTCGAAAGTTGTAAAGTTAGATCTGGCCTGGTACATGGAGTTCCGTAGGAATTCCAAAGTTAAGTGTGTTTGTCCTGGAGTAATATGAGGATGGGGGATCTTTTAAAAAGGGACCCATATGTCATTTTACAAAAGACCAAGGACATAAAGGTCTTTCAGTTTTAAAAGTAAGGGTAAAATGGTAATTATGAGAATATGGAAGGGTATTTTGGTCATTTGACAAGTCAAAGTCAAAATTCAAACAGTCAACTGTTGACAAAAAATTTACAGATGCCAAAAGACAGAGCCCGACTCACTGATCACAACCGTGAATCACGGATTTTCCAGATTCGGACTATATTTTTATTTATATAATTTTGAAGGGCAACAAGGGGAAAAATAATTATTTAAGGTGTCATGAATTCTCAGAAAATTTAGACAAAAATATGGAAAAATCCAGTGAATTTTATAGTATTTAATAAAATTATTATCCAGTGTACGATTAAGGCGATTTTCCCGAAAATCGGGAAAAAGACCCGAAAATCCCCAAAATATAATTATTTCAAAAATTAATTTTGGACAATTTGGAGGGAATTTTGGAAAAAGGAAAAGGGATAGAGAATCAGTGAAAAATATAGTATTTTTCAAGGCCCTAAAAGAATTTTGTTCTCCGATTGTACGTTTTCAGGGATTTTGGACAGGATAAAATAATCCTGTAAAATTTGTGGAAAGTAAGGGGTATTTTGGGGATAATAATTTTGTTATATTCAAGATGAAAATATGGAGATTAAATGAGGAACAAAATATCTCCAAAAAAAGTAGAAAAGATTTATCGGAATAAATTTATGTTTACCGGTAAAAAGTGCAATCGGTAAAAGTAACCAAATGGGATCCAATTTGGTTAATGAAGCCAGATTTTTATCCTCTAATTACAGCCATCATGACAGCTTTTGAAGAGCCAATGAGGAGCCAACAAATATTAAGTGTGTGGCACAATTAGATCCCTTAGATTAAGCTTATGTTACAAGATGCAATCCTAACCTTCCATTCCATTTATGCATGAATTATTAAAAGACCATAATTCCCTCCATCTTCAGCCATTTGGCCGACTTTCTCCAGCTGAAAAGAGAGAAGAAGAGCACGCCATTCTTACTCCAAGGAAGAAGAGAAAAGCTTGAGGAAAAGTTATGGTAAGAGGCTTAAGTCCTTAAAGCTATACATGAAACTTCTCCTTGCGATCTCCTCTTCACTTTCCATGGATCCAAATTTTGATTTGGTCTCTCTTTCTCAAGTTCCATGGCTTAGGGTTCTTGAGAGTTAAGTGAGAAAGAGAGGGATTTAGAGCTATTAGTTAGTTGCAAAAGCCTCCTCGAGTTGTAAGGAGCATATTGGTATATATGTTGTTGTTGATTGAGTTGTTGTTTTTTTTGTGATTTTGCAAATTTGGGAATTCATGAATATATAGGGGAGGTGCTGCCCAATTTTCCACTTGAAGTAGGAGAGTTAAAATCAAGCTTCCTGGCGTGCCCTGTCTCACGAATCGCAAAACAGTGTCGTTGGTCAACCTTGAAAATTTGCCAAGAATTAAATTTATAATCTCCAAGGGTTGTGTAGTTGCAACCCAGGGTCATTCTCACCGGAAGCAAGTCGCACACCAAAAGTTTTTAGTTTATGTTTGTGTTTGTTATGCAAAAATGCAAAGGGGGTTTTGGTTTGAATTAAACTATTCTCCAAGAATTAAATTTATAATCTCCAAGGGTTGTGTAGTTTATGTTTGTGTTTGTTATGCAAAAATGCAAATGACCATATTCATGGATGAAGCATTGTAGATGGATGGATGGTGGAAAAAATGGTTGATGGAATGTTGAAGAGTGTGTAGATGAGAAGAATGGTGTGGTTTTGTTCTTGCCTCTCCTCTGCCTCCTTCTTCTTCCCCTTCGAAAATTACCCTAAGTGGGGTATTAAAACCGTTCTGGGTCGGGTCTTGGAGGTTGGATCGGGTTATTTCCATCTGGAGTAAAAATCAGGTGCTGATACACGATTTTCGCCGCGGCCAACTATGAATTTCACCGTGGCGAACCTCTCCCGAGAGTTCTTGACTGATGCTGGAACTTTGGTCGCGGCGAACTTTCCCAGAGCTGCTTTTCTTCTACATTTGCGGAATTCCTGAAATGAAATAGCAAATATGGGCAGTATCATTTGCTCATGATACAATTTAGGCACAATAAATCATTATTCATGGCATATGACCCCAAAATTACACTAATCCAAGTCAACAACTCCTAATA
>JANTPZ010128246.1:0-13253 GCA_025593235.1 Vachellia pachyceras
GGAATGTTTTTCAAAGAAATTCCCATCTTCTGTGACAACATAAGCACCATAAATCTCTCAAAGAATCCTGTGCATCATTCAAGGACCAAGCATATTGATATAAGACATCATTTCATCAGGGATCATGTGCAGAATAAAGATGTCAAAGTTGAATTCATTCCTACACATCTTCAGCTTGCTGATATTTTCACAAAGCCCTCAGAAGAGAATTGGGAATGGTAAATCCAAATGAATTGTAAGTACAATGTTGATTTAATGTTATTTTGATAATTATATCATTACTAACTTAAGCTTCGAAGTGGTTTGACAAAGTTTTGCAGGTGTTGAATCAAACACTTGAAGATAATACTCGAGTACTAAAGCAGAGAAAGGAAGTGGTCAATTAATTTCTGATGAACACTCGAGTGTTATGAGGTATTACTCGAGTGTTAATTGCTTAAAATGTTGAAATACTCGAGTTTCAGGTTCAAGTGATGACAAAAGGAGTAATACTCGAGTTT
This sequence comes from Vachellia pachyceras, assembly GCA_025593235.1. Lineage (NCBI taxonomy): Eukaryota > Viridiplantae > Streptophyta > Magnoliopsida > Fabales > Fabaceae > Vachellia > Vachellia pachyceras. The sequence goes on from JANTPZ010128246.1 coordinate 501, forward strand.
TGGGAATCAATACTCAAGTACTGAGCAGTGTTGGAAGTCAAATACCAGAGTGTTAAATGGAAATGAAGGTAATACTCGAGTGTTCAATCTCAACACTCGAGTGTGGTGAGTATTTTGAACTTAAGAATTCAAATACTCGAGTATTTAAAGTTCAAGACTCGAGTGTTGCAGTGTTATGAAGAACAGAGACCCCGATACTCGAGCACTCTATGTGAATACTCATGATGACTCTCTTTGAAGTTAAGGGGACCCCGATACTCGAGTACTGGAAGACCAATACTCGAGTGTTGGTAAGAGGGGCTCAACACTTGAGTACTCAGAAGCAATACTCGAGTGCTAGCATGTCTGTTCATCTTCATTGAGCCAATACTCGAGTACTGTAATAACAATACTCGAGTGTTGCACTCAATACTCGAGTTTTGCGTTATAACACTAGAGTACTCTGCATATTTTTCCTCAACACTCAAGTATTGATACTCAACACTCGAGTGTTGGCGCATCTGATATTCAAAATCCCCCTTTCTGTTAAACACTCGAACCCTAACTCGCTATTTTTCACTCGAGTGCTCTCAAATCCTCTCACCCGATCAGTTGTAACCTCTCCCAAACCGTTACAAACCTGTTCGAAATCCTCAAACCGTCAAAACCCCTCCATTTATTCCATTAAAAACACCTTCAATTCTCCAATTTTCTCATATCTCTCCCTTCGCTCCATCGGCACCCGAAACACAAATTCCATCCCAAAATCTGTTCTTTTGTCTTTCAAGCACCATGGCAAGAACCAAGAAAACAAAAGCCTCTTCATCCTTGGCCCCTGTTCACTCACAATCATCTTCAAAGAAAGTCCGGATTGTGGAACCATCCGAGGAAGAGGAAACTGTGGCTCCCTTGATCCCAAAATCTTCCTCTGCCCAACCAAAGTCAATCATGAAGAAGGATAAAGGGAAGGCTCCTGCTTCATCATCTTCAGTCCCTCAACAAACACCAACACAAGGCTCTGATTCAGACACTGAGAGCATATCTCTGGGAAGGTTGATCTCAAGCATGAAGAGAAAAAGGACTAGGGGGATCAGTGGTCCTGGAGAATCATCAAGAAGAGGATTCAAAAAGGTATCTTTAACAGTAATGCCTAAGGATTACAACAATAAAACTCTGTATATTACTGAGCCTGAGGAATATGAGGTTAGATACAAGACCCATGCCTTATGCCCTGGAATTTATGTGAAATTAGAAGAACTTAAGGAATTAGGAATTGATGTGTCTGCTTACATGGAACACTATAAGAATTTGATTGAGATTGACCTACCATATTCCCATAAGATGGTGAGGATTTTCTACAATAACATGAAATAAAATTCTTTGAAAAATGAAAAGGGAGAAATCACACATCATTCCATGGTTACTAGGATTAGAGGCACAGAAATTCAAATCTCAGCTGCTGATATAAATGATTATCTTGGAACCCATGAATTTGATAAGGAATTAAAGGATTTATCTGAGAAAGAGATGTTTGAATTGCTGAGACCTGGAGAGGAATATCCAGGCAATTTGTCTTTTGATCCTGCTTCTATGCCTGTGATTCAGAGAACAGTTCACTATATCTACTCTAGATGTTTAGTGAACAAAAGTAGGAATTATACCCATTTAGCCCATGGAGATTACCACATCTTAGCCTCAATAATGGCTAAAGAAAAGAGGAACATTGGAGAATTAGTGTTTAATGAGATGTGGAGGTTCAGGATGTCTAAGTCCAAAAGAATGACAGTACCATACCCTTGTCTTGTCTCTAGGATACTTGATGTTCATCAGGTATGGTACATAGTGGAGAGAGTGGAGCATCCTATCGTGTTTTCTACTCAACATTTTCACAGGATGAATATTGATGTGGTCAAAGTCCAGGCTCAACCATCTAAGAAAAGAAAGACTACATCTGCCACATCCAGAGGACAGGATGAGGCTCAATCATCTGCTCCACCACAACCATCTTTTGCTCCATCATTTACCCAGGCAGCCTTGCAAAACTTCACAGAAACAGAATTCAGAAGGATGGGTGCCACTTTTGTGACTGAATTCCAAGCTCAGACTCAGACTATTTGAAGAATGCATTGAAGGTGGCAGGGGATTACTTCTTGTGTAGGACTCTTGATCAGGCTGTTACTTCTTTGTCCAGGGATCTGGTTATTTTCAGAGATGCATTTTTGGAGAAATTTGACTCCCTGGTGAAGAAAGTGAGTGAGTTGGATGGCAGGGTTGAATCCATAGAGCAGTTCATCAAAGAATCCAGGGCCTCTTCACTACTGCTGCTCCTCCTCCACCTCCATCCCAGTCACCAAAGGATCCTCCCACAGATGCTGTACTGGCCATGATTGATTTCTCCTCATCCATTCTGAACCCAGAACCCCAGCCTATTCCTACTCCTCCTCTGACTTCAGTGGCTCCCTCATATGATCTTGCTCCAGAGCCCTCTTCAGATCCTGTTGATCCCACTCTCCTTCCACAGCCTTCCTCTGATCCTACTCCTTCCTCTCCCTCTTCACCCCTTGTTTGATTGTTGACAAAAAGGGGGAGAAAGAAAAATCAGATGTGCTTTGTGTTTTCATCATATTTTATTATGTTGACTTGTTATGGATTTATGAATGAAGTTATAATTTCAGGAATTTTATAAATTTGTGTCTCTAAGTTCTTGTGTCTCTAAGTTCTCTAATCTCTTTGTTATCATGATTCAAAATTTTAAGCTTCATAATTCCATTTCTGATTTTAAAAGGTTTTTGTCATCATCAAAAAGGGGGAGAATGTTGATACCTTATTTTGATGATAACAAAATGATTTTAAGAGTTATAAAGCTTAAATTGTTGATGATTATGTGATTTTACTAAAATACTCGAGTTCTGTCAAGTTTGTGTGAAAGTATTGAGGAATACTCAAGTTGTGTGTTTGAACACTCGAGTATCAATGTTTTTCATAAGTTTAAAATCAATACTTTCAAGCAACACTTGAGTTTTTGTTGAAAGTGTTGACAATACTCGAGTTCTTGATTTCAATACTCGAGTATTGAAGGCTAAAAATGTTTCTGAAATCCAACACTTTAAGTGAAAAATCGAGTACTATGATGAAGTGTTGCAAACACTCGAGTGATCATTTTAAAAACTCGAGTATTGGTGTTAGGATGTGTTTTGAAAGAATACTCCTATGTGAAACTCGAGTATTGATGTTGAAGTATTGGCAACACTCAAGTATTGTTTTGCTATACTCGAGTATCGGGCTTGTTTTCCAAATGAATACTCATCACTTGAAGCAGAACACTCAAGTTACAAATGGAAGTATTAACAACACTTGAGTATTGAGGTTGAATACTCGAGTATTGAGCCAAAGTACTTGAACTTGGAGTGAAACACTCGAGTTGTGGAAGAAGTGTTGACAACACTCGAGTGCTTGTTTTCAACACTTGAGTATTGAGCAAAAATTTTCAAATAAGAGACAGCACTTCAAGCACAACACTTGAGTGTTGATTTCTGAACACTCGAGTATCGAGCCTCTTCTTCTCAAAAACTCAACACTTCCATCTAAACACTCGAATAATGGATAACACTCGAGTATTATGTTTTCAACACTCGAGTATTAAGAGATTTCAAATTATTTCACTTCTAGTTTTCTTCTGAAAACTCGAGTATCAACTGAAAGTATTCTCAACACTCGAGTATAATGTTTTTAACACTCGAGTATTCGCATCAAACTTTAAAATCTTTTCCAATACTCTCAGTTAACACTTGAGTAACTTCAAAAGTGTTTACAAAACTCGAGCATTGACTCAGAACACTCAGGTATCACTTCACAAAATTCAAAATGCTTGACTAACACTCGAGTATTATGATTAAACACTCGAGCATATTTTTGCAACGGCTATTTTCTCTCTCTGACAGCTTTTCACCTGCTCCGTATCTTTCCTTATTCATGTATAATAATGTTTGAACTTAACCTACCCTCATAAATGCTGAAATGCAGGATCATAGGAAGAGAAAAACGCTGTACGTACAGACAGATAGCATGAATCAAGACTTCGTCGTCCACGCTGCTCAGAAAGCATTAATTGCAACATTAATGGCCAAGACGAAGAGTTGGTGGATGAGAGTAACTGGAAAATAAACTCTATCTAACGGCAACTTTATTCTCTCATCTATAAATATACCAAGCATTCATTGCAGAGACAACAATTCTTTTACGAGCATTAAAAGCCATTAGTCTGTTTCTCTGTGATATTATTCATTTCTCATTCAAAACTTCAATTATTGCTATATACTCTTTAAGAGAGATTCTTAGAGCAAAATCTTTTGTAAATCTGTGAGTTAATTCAAGGTTGGGACCTTGAATATATTGGGTTGAGATTTGGTCTGAAAGCAAAGAGAAAAACAGAGAGTGTAAGACTCTGTTTTATTACGTGTAGTAAGGGGGAGTGTGAATCTCCAGTGTAAAAAGGCTGTTGTGCATGACTTGTTTGGATTAGTGGATTACAAAGCTCAGAAGTATTCTGGGGACTGGACGTAGTTCAGAAGGACCGAACCAGGATAATTTCTCTTCTTCATCTTCTCCTTTATCTCTCAGCTATATTGTATTAAATTTGTTTTAATTACTAAAATTTTAGTCAGACCAATTCACCCCCTCTTGGTCTTATCGTGCACTAACATTTGGTATCAGAGCAGGTCTCTTGTTTAAAGAACTTAACAGTTTCAAGGGAGATCCATGGCTGGATTTGGCAAGCATATACTCACTGACGGAGCTTCTATCACTAGGCCACCAGCATTCAACAGCCAAAAGTTTTCCTTCTGGAAAATAAAGTTTCAGAATTTTATTTTGGGTACTGACATTGATCTATGGGATGTGTTTGAACAGGAAAATTTTGTGCCAATGAAGGTAGAGGATGGACTGACTCCTAAAACCCGTCCTGAGTTGGATAGTGAAGATCTCAGGAAAGTTCACCTCAACAGAAAGGCTGTACAATGTTACAGGCAGCACTAAATGAGGATGACTTCTTCAAAGTCTGCACATTACCTTTGGCAAAACATATGTGGGATGCACTGGAAATAGATTATGAAGGTACTGAGGTAGTGGAGGAGAGTAGAGTCAACATGCTAACAACTGAGTATGATTTACTCAAGATGAGAGAGGAGGAAACTATTGCTGAATTCCAAATGCTTCATACACACCTCATCAACAAGTTAGCAGCTCTTGGCAAAACTTATGATCAATGCTCTCAAGTAAGAAAGATCTTAAATGTTGTGTCAAGCAAATGGGAAGCCAAGATGACAGACATAGAAGAATCCCAAGGCGAATCATTGACTTCAGTTGCAGCTCTCTTCGGAAGTCTTGCTAAATCGTGTCGTTTTTTTCAAAATTCAAATGTTTTCACATAAAAAAAGCCCATATTTTTTCAACAAGATTAGCGTTTAAGGAGTCAAACATTTAACTCTATTGTAATTGAATGAAAACATCCACTGTGACTCAGTTTAAATTAGAATTCCTTAAATCATGTTTTTTTCAAAATTCAAATATTTTAACCTTAAAAAGCCCTTATTTTTTTAACAAGATTCGTGTTTATGGAATTAAACATTTAACTATGTTAGAATTGAATGGAAACATCCACTGTGACTCAGTTTGGAATTAGGATTCCTTAAATCGTGTTGTTATTTTCAAAATTCAAATATTTTCACATAAAAAACGCTCATATTTTTTCAACAAGATTCGTGTTTATGGAATTATACATTTAACTCTATTAGAATTGAATGGAAACATCCACTGCAACTCAGATTTTAATTAGGAATCCTTAAATAGTGTTTTTTTTCCAAAATTCAAATATTTGCACATAAAAAAGACCCATATTTTTTCAACAAGATTCGTGTTTATGGAAATAAACATTTAACCCTATTAAAATTGAATGGAAACATCCACTGTGACTCTGTTTGTAATTAGGATTCCGTAAATGGTGTTTTTTTTTCAAAATACAAATATTTTCACATAAAAAAGGCCCAGATTTTTTCAACAAGATCGTGTTTATGGAATTAAACATTTAACTCATTAGAATTGAATGGAAGCATCCTCTGTGACTCAGTTTTTAATTAGGATTCCTTAAATCGTGTTTTTTTTCAAAATTAATAAATTTTCACATAAAAAAGGGCCCATATTTTTTCAACAAGAGTCGGGTTTATGAAATTATCCATTTAACTCTATTAGAATTGAATGGAAACATCCACTGTGACTCAGTTTTTAATTAGGATTTGTTTAATCGTGTTTTTTTAAAAAAATTCATAAATTTTGACATAAAAAAGGGCCCATATTTTTTCAACAAGATTCGCGTTTATGGAATTAAACATTTAACTCTATTATAATTGAATGGAAAATCCCACTGTGACTCAGTATTTAATTAGGATTCCTTAATTCATGTTTTTGTTCAAAATTGAAATATTTTCACATAAAAAAGAGCCCATATTATTTCAAAAAGATTCGTGTTCATGGAGTTTTCCATTTAACACTATTAGAATTTAATGGAAACATCCACTGTGACTCAGTTTTTTATTCGGATTCCTTAATTCATTTTTTTTTCAAAATTAAAATATTTGCACATAAAAATGGCCCATATTTTTTCAACAAGATTCGTGTTTACGGAATTATCCATTTAACTCTATTAGAATTGAATGGAAACATCCACAGTGACTCAGTTTTTTATGAGGATTCCTTAAATCGTGCTTTTTTCAAAATTAAAATATTTACACATAGAAATGGCCCATATTTTTTCAACAATACTCGCGTTTATCGAATTAAACATTTAACTCTTTTATAATTAAATGGAAACATATACTGTGACTCAGTTTTTAATTAGGTTTCCTTAAATCGTGTTGTTTTTTAAAAATTCAAATATTTTTACATAAAAAAGGCCCATATTTTTTAAACAAAATTCGTGTTTATGGAATTATACATTTAACTCTAATAGAATTGAATGGAAACATCCACTGTGACTCAGTTTTTAATTAGGATTCCTTAAATCGTGTTTTTTTTCAAAATTCAAATATTTTCACATAAAAAAGGCCCATATTTTTTCAACAAGATTCGTGTTTATGGAATTAAACATTTAACTATATTAGAATTGAATGGAAACATATACTGTGACTAAGTTTTTAATTAGGATTCTTTAAATCGTGTTATTTTTTCAAAATTCAAATATTTTCACATGTAAAATGCCCTTATTTTTTCAACAAAATTCGTGTTTATGTAATTAAACATTTAACTCTATTAGAATTGAATGGAAACATCAACTCTGACTAAGTTTTCAATTAGGGTTCCTTAAATCGTGTTGTTTTTTCAAAATTCAAATATTTTCACTTCAAAAGGCCCATATTTTTTCAAAAAGATTCGTGTTCATGGAATTATACATTTAACTCTATTAGAATTGAACGGAAAGATCCACTGTGACTCGGTTTTTTATTAGGATTCCTTAAATCGTGTTTTTTTTCAAAATTAAAATATTTACACATAAAAATGGCCCATATTTTTTCAACAAGATTCGCGTTTATGGAATTAAACATTTAACTCTATTATAATTGAATGGAAACATCCACTGTGACTCAGTATTTAATTAGGATTTCTTAAATCGTGTTTTTTTCCAAAATTCAAATATTTTCACATGAAAAAGGCCCATATTTTTTCAACAAGATTCGTGTTTATATAATTAAACATTTAACGCTATTAGAATTGAATGGAAACATCCACTGTGACTCAGTTTTCAATTAGGATTCCTTAAATCGTGTTATTTTTTTCAAAATTCAAATATTTTCACTTAAAAAAGGCCCATATTTTTTCAACAAGATTCGTGTTTATGAAATTATGCATTTAACTCTATTATAATTGAATGGAAACATCCACTGTGACTAAGTTTTTAATTAGGATTCCTTAAATCGTGTTGTTTTTCAAAATTCAACTATTTTCATTTAAAAAAGGCCCATATTTTTTCAACAAGATTCGTGTTTATTGAATTATACATTTAACTCTATTAGAATTGATTGGAAACATCCACTGTGACTCAGATTTTAATGAGGAATCCTTAAATCGTGTTTTTTTTCCAAAATTCAAATATTTTCACAAAAAAAAGGCCCATCTTATTTCAACAAGATTCGTGTTCATGGAATTAAACATTTAACCCTATTAGAATTCAATGGAGCCATCCACTGTGACTCAGTTTTTAATTAGGATTCCATAAATCATGTTTTTTTTCAAAATTCAAATATTTTCACATAAAAAAGGCCCATTTTTTTCACCAAGATCGTGTTTATGAAATTAAACATTTAACACATTAGAATTGAATGGAAGATCCACTGTGACTCAGCTTTTATTTAGGATTCCTTAAATCGTGTTGTTTTTTCAAAATTCAAATATTTTCACATAAAAAAGGCCCATGTTTTTTCAACAAGATTCGTGTTTATGGAATTAAACATTTAACTCTATTAGAATTGAATGGAACATCCACTGTGACTAAGTTTTTAATTAGGATTCATTACATTGTGTTATTTTTTCAAAATTCAAATATTTTCATTTAAAAAAGGCCCATATTTTTTCAAAAAGATTCGTGTTTATGGAATTAAATATTTAACTCTATTAGAATTGAATGGAAACATCCACTGTGACTAAGTTTTTAATTAGGATTCCGTAAATGGTGTTTTTTTTCAAAATACAAATATTTTCACATAAAAAAGGCCCAGATTTTTTCAACAAGATTCGTGTTTATGGAATTAAACATTTAACTCATTAGAATTGAATGGAAGCATCCTCTGTGACTCAGTTTTTAATTAGGATTCCTTAAATCGTGTTTTTTTTCAAAATTAAAATATTTTCACATAAAAAATGGCCCATATTTTTTCAACAAGATTCGGGTTTATGGAATTAAACATTTAACTCTATTAGAATTGAATGGAAACATCCACTGTGACTCAGTTTTTAATTAGGATTCCTTAAATCGTGTTTTTTTTACAAAATTCAAATATTTTCACATAAAAAAGGGCCCATATTTTTTCAACAAGATTCGTGTTTATGGAATTAAACATTTAACTCTATTAGAATTGAATTGAAACATCCACTGTGACTATGTTTTTAATTATGATTCCTTAAATCGTGTTGTTTTCTCAAAATTCAAATATTTTCACATAAAAAATGCCCATATTTTTTCAACAAGATTCGCGTTTATGGAACTAAACATTTAACTCTATTAGGATTAAATGGAAACATCCACTCTGACTCATTTTTTAATTAGGATTCCCTAAATCGTGTTTTTTCTACATAATTCAAATATTTTCACATGAAAAGGGCCAAATATTTTTTCAACACGATTCGTGTTTGTGGAATTACACATTTAACTCTATTAGAATTGAATGGAAACATCCACTGTGACTCAGTTTTTAATTAGGATTCCTTAAACCGTGTTTTTTTAAAATTCAAAAATTGGCACATAAAAAACGCCCATATCTTTTCAACTAGATTCGTGTTTATAGAATTATACTTTTAACTCTATTAGAATTGAATGGAAACATCCACTGTGACTCAATTTGGAATTAGGATTCCTTAAATAGTGTTTTTTTCAAAATACAAATATTTTCACAGAAAAAGGGGGCCAATATTGTTTCAACAAGATTCGTGTTTATGGAATTAAACATTTAACATTATTAGAATTGAATGGAAACATCCACTGTGACTCAGTTTTTAATTAGGATTCCTTAATTAGTATTTTTTTAAAAAATTCAAATTTTTTCACATAAAAAAAGCCCATATTTTTTAATAAGATTCGTGTTTATGTAATTAAACATTTAACTCTATTATAATTGAATGGAAACATCCACTGTGACTCATTATTTAATTAGGATTTCTTAATTCGTGTTTTTTTAAATTCAAATATTTTCACATAAGAAAGGCCCATATTTTTAAAACAAGATACGTTTTTATGGAATTAAACATTTAACTCTATTAGAATTGAATGGAAACATACACTGTGACAAAGTTTTTAATTATGATTCCTTAAATCGTGTTGTTTTTTCAAAATTCAAATATTTTCACATAAAAATGGCCCATATTTTTTCAACAATATTCGTTTTTATGGAATTAAACATTTAACTCTATTAGAATTGAATGGAAACATCCATTGCGACTCAATTTTTAATTAGGATTCCTTAAATCATGTTATTGTTTTCAAAATTCAATTATTTTCAAATAAAAAAGGCCCATATTTTTTCAACAAGATTCGTGTTTATGGAATTAAACATTTAGCACGATTAGAATTGAATGTAAATATTCACTGTGACTCAGTTTTTAATTGGGATTCACTAAATCATGTTTTTTTACAAAATTCAAATATTTTCACAAAAAATGTACCCATATTTTTTAACAAGATTCTTGTTTAAGGAATTAAATATTTAGCCCTATTCGGATTGAATGGAAGCATCCATTGTGACTCAGCTTTTAATTAGGATTCCTTAAATCGTGTTGTTTTTTAAAATTCTAATATTTTCACATAAAAAATGCCCATATTTTTTTATCAAGATTCATGTTTATGGAATTAAACATTTAAGTATATGAGAATTGAATGGAAACATCTACTGTGGCTCAGTTTTAAATTGGGTTTCCTAAATCGTATTTTTTCACAAAATTCAAAAATTTTCACAAAAAAAGGCCCATATTTCTTCAACAACATTCTTGTTTATGGAATTATACATTTAACTCTTTTAGAATTCATTGGAAACACCCACTGTGACTCAATTTTTATTAGGATTCTGTAAATCGTGTTTTTTTCAAAATTCAAATATTTTCACATGAAAAAAGCCCATATTTTTTCAATAATATTCGTGTTTATAGAATTAAACATTTAACTCTATTAGAATTGAATGGAAACATCCACTGTGACTCAGTTTTTAATTAGGACTCCTTAAATCGTGTTTTTTTTCAAAATTGAAATTTTTTCACATGAAAAAGGCCCATATTTTTTCAACAAGATTCGTGTTTATGGAACTAAATATTTCACTTTATCAGAATTGAATGGAAACATCCACTGTGACTCTGTTTTTAATTAGAAATCCTTAAATCGTGTTTTTTTTCCAAAATTCAAACATTTTCACATAAAAAAGGCCCATATTTTTTCATCAAGATTCGTGTTTAAGGAATTAAACATTTAACTCTATTAGAATTGAATGGAAACATCCACTGTGACTCAATTTTTAATTAGGATTCCGTAGATTTATTTTTTTTCAAAATTCAAATATTTTTACATAAAAAAATGCCCATATTTTTTCAACAAGATTCATCTTTATGAAATTAAACATTTAGGTCTATTAGAATTGAATGGAAACGTCCACTATGACTCAGTTTTTTGTTAGGATTCCCTTAATCGTGTTTTATTTTACAAAATTCAAATATGAACACATAAAAAGGCCCATAATTTTTCAACAAGATTCGTGTTTATGGAATTAGACATTTAACTCTATTAGATTTGAATTAAAACATCCACTGTGACTAAGTTTTTAATTTTGATTCCTTAAATCGTGTTGTTTTTTCAAAATTCAAAATATTTTCACATAAAAGTGGCCCATATTTTTTTAAACAAGATTCATGTTTACGGAATTATACATTTAACTCTATTAGAATTGAATGGAAACATTCACTGTGACTCAGATTTTAATTAGGAATCCTTAAATCGTGTTTTTTCCAAAATTCAAATATTTTCACACAAAAAAAGGCCCATATTTTTTCTACAAGATTCGTGTTTATGGAATTAAACATTTAATCCTATTAGAATTGAATGGAAGCATCCACTGTGCCTCAGTTTTTAATTAGGATTCCTTAAATCGTGTTTTAATTCAAAATTCATAAAGTTTCATATAAAAAGGGCCCATATTTTTTCAGCAAAATTCGTGTTTATGGAATTATCCATTTAACTGTATTAGAATTGAATGGAACAATCCACTGTGACTCAATTTTTAATTAGGATTCCTTAAATCGTGTTTTTTTTTTGAAAATTCAAATATTTGCACATAAAAATGGCCCATATTTTTTCAACAAGATTCGTGTTTATGGAATTAAACATTTAACTCTATTAGAATTGAATGGAAACTTCCATTGCGACTCAGTTTTCAATTTGGATTCCTTAAATCGTGCTTTTTTCAAAATTCAAATATTTTCACATAAAAAATGCCCATATTGTTTCAACAAGATTCTAGTTTATAGAATTAAACACTTAGCTCTATTAAAATTGAATGGAAAAATCCACTTTGACTCAGTTTTTAATTAGGATTCCTTAAATCGTGTTGTTGTTTTCAAAATTCAATTATTTTCAAATAAAAAAGGCACATATTTTTTCAACAAGATTCGTGTTTATGGAATTAAACATTTTGTTAGTGCAGGAAAAGACCAAGAGGGGGGGTGAATTGGTCTAATTAAAAAATTTAGATTAAAAAAATTTAAAAACAATGAAGCAGAGAGATGAAGGAGAAGATGAACAAACAGATTTATCCTGGTTCGGTCCTTCTGACCTACGTCCAGTCCTCAGAGCACCTCTGAGCTTTCGTAATCCACTAAATCAAACCAATCAGGCACAACAGCCTTTTACAATGGAGAATCACTCTCCCCCTTTCTATACTTAATCAAACAGAGTCTCACTCTCTCTGTTTTTCTCTTTTCTTTCAGACCAAATCTCAACCCAATATATTCAAGGTCCCAACCTTGAATTAA
>JANTPZ010128261.1:0-19613 GCA_025593235.1 Vachellia pachyceras
TTTTTATTTTTACTATGACCATAAGTACATTACACAAAACATTGAGCACGCAGCATTTCATTATGTGAACATGAGCCTATATAAGGCAAGCATATCATGCACTAGCATTCATCCTACATGCATTGTTTGTAATGTTTGCTACTGGGATTCCTCGAACTCACCCTCCCCCATTAACAATTTTAGGTACAAGTGCATCAAGTGTAAGGAGAAAGTTTTGATGCATGAAGCAAGAAATTGTGCATGGATATTCACATGAGATTATGTTGTAATTATGTGGACAACCTTGGAGTGTATGTATGTAATGTAATATGTCTAATGAGCCCATGCATGTATGGATGTTATATGATAGGTAAGAACTCCTAAATGAATGATCAAATATGGTTCAAAAAGAATTAGGAGTTAGGGTTTCAAAAAGATGAAGTTTGAAAATGAGTAGTTTGACTTTTTATCAAAGTGAAGTTGGTCAAACCCCTAACTTTGACCTGTTCCAAAACAAGGTAAATGAACTCCAATTGATCTAACATTTTACAGAAAAATAGTTGGCATTGTAAGGTTTAAAACAAGCCAAAGAACAGTGGTTTTGTAGTTTTTTACAGAAAGTTATGATGTTCCAAATATTGAAGAAAATCACCAAAAAACCTGGGAAATAGAAAAATGACCAAATGAACAGTACTTTTTCATGAATTAAACGATATCATTTGGGAAAGTAAATTACTCAATGAGTATTTTTCCCTTATAAAGGAACTTACAAGCTTCAAATAGAAACTGGAAGCACTCAATTTCGATTTTTCTACAATTAGTTATGAATTTTCAAATTGGCCCAATAATCTGTGAATAGTGACATGAATAGTAACCTTAAACTTGAAAATTTTATTTCTCACTCTTTGGTTACTCTAAGTCACTAAAGGCCTAAAGGTGCTTACAAATAGATATTTAATGAAGCTAAAGGTAAAGATTAAGGAGTGTCACATTGTTTGGTATCAGAGCAAAGGTTATGGGATTTGTTTGGAATAATTGTGCATTGTTATTTGATTATTGTGCATCTCTCCTTGTATCAGCATCTCTCCTTGGGGTATGAGATTCCAAAAATTCATACAAACATCAAACCCAACCAATATATACATCAATCTTCTCCTTATCAAGCAAGGAGTGTTTTGCAACCATTTATTTCCTATAAATCCATCTCTTTCTCATTTTTCCTCTCATGAACCCTAACTTTCCAGCCACCAAAAGAGAGCTAAAACCAAAAATCTAAACTGATAGAATGGTAGAGGAAGTTGAGAGGAAGAAATTGATGTATAGGTTTGTATGAGAAAGCTTCTTACCTTTGAATTTCTTTGAATTTTTCTCCTCTTGAAGCTCCTCCCATGGCGTCTTCTTTCTCTCATTTGCAGCCCCCAAAAGTCGGTTTTTATGGTGGGAGGAAGAGGAGAAAATGAATTTATAAAACACTCATAAAAGAATTAAGGGCTAGGATTTAATTTCATTAAGGATGTTAATCCAAAGGCTAAGGTTTAGCCACACCTCCACCATTTGTTCAACTCTCATTGCCTAGTCAAAAATGTCATCATGGAGGCTTAAAAAATATGGTTATGGTTTGGCTACACTAACCAAACCAAATTCCATTCGGCTACTTCTACCGATTACACTTTTTACCGGTAAACTTAACTTTATTCTGGTAAATCTTTTTCTACTTTTCTGGAGATATCTTCTTCCTCATTTAATCTCAATATTTCCCCTAATAAAATCATTATCCTCAAATGTCCCTTGATCTTGTCAAAATTAACAGGATTACTTTATCCTGTCTAAACCTCCTGAAAACAAGCAATTTTAAAATAAATCATTTTAGGGCTTTATAATTTTCTACATTTTTCATTGATATTCTAGCCCTTCTTCTTTCCCCAAAATACCTTCTAAATTGTCCCAAATTAATTTTTTGTAATAAATTATATTTTTGGGGATTTTTCGGGCATTTTCCCTCATTTTCGGGAAAATCGCCTTAATCGTACTTTGGGCAATAATTTTGTAAAATACTATAAAATTCACTGAATTTTTCTAGACTTTGGTTTTTGGTCTTCCTAATATCTTAAATAAATATTTTCAATCATCAAATCTTTAAAATTTCATAATTCCTCATCCAGACCGAATTTCAACAATTGGTTGAATCTCTAGTAATCAGTGAGTTCTGCTATATCTTTTGGGCATCTGTGAATTTTTCTGATTTTTGGTCAACTGTTTGACTTTTTGACTTTGTCAAATGACCAAAATGCCCTTACACCTTCTCTTAATGACCAAAATGCCATTTTCTCATTCTAACTTTTCATAAATTGCCATTTTGCCATTGACTTTGTTGCCCCTGATCTTTTGGTTTCTGACCCCTTGGGCAACTTCCCAGGAGGTCACCCATCCTAAAATTGCTTCAGGGTGACCACGCTTAACTTTAAAGTTCCTACCAACTTCCATCCACTAGACCAAATCTGATTCTGCAACTTACGGCCCAACAACATCAACTTTTTCCCTACTTTTTTTCCGTGGGATCTAACTTGACTTTTGACTACTGCTTTAGCCCCTGTTTATCCAATGGCCATATTGCCCTTGGTCTTTTGTACTTCATGACATTTGTGTCCCTGGCTTACAGTTTTAGTAACTTCAAAGCCTTAGACTAATTTGACTAGGGTCTCTTAAGTCCACTGACATATCCTTTTTCTGTACTTTTATTTTGTCTACAAGATAAGATTTGGCCTCTATTAGAGGTAGTAAATGGTTACAAGTTCTTTATTGAGTAGTAAAGATTAGTTTGATATATGTTGTTAGTCGTTTTGGTTGTTGTAGAAATTTTTGGAAACCCTAAGTGTCTGGCGAGGTGTTATCCATTAGGAAACTTGAGAGGGAAAGATGTATTTAAGTGGTATAATGCATGAAAAGGAGTTGGAAAGTAAGAATATACATGTATATGAAAAGAAAAGTTGAAAAATCCAAACTTCTCTCTTTTATACAGATTTTTGAAAAATCAAAAGAAATAGAGAGAGTGGGATTTTGATGATTCTATTGCTTCCAATGGCTTTAGAATGAAGTTTTGTGTTGGTTAAAAGTAAGAAAAGGATTTGGGAAGCATTGGAAGTCAAAAGAACAAGTTTAAGTGTTCTAAGGGTTCTTAAAAGAGCAATTAAGGGAATATTGCGTTTTGTAGTTCTCTTGCATTGTTGATGGGTTGAGCCTGATGGTTATATTCTTGTATGATGTTTAGGAAGTTAAAACATCAAAGAACTTGTTGGGAAAGTTATCAAGAGAGCTTTAAAGGTTAAGGAGAGCTAAAGGAAAAAATGAGCAAAACTACTAACTTTGAACTATTGTTTTTATGAACTTGTTTGTGAATGGTGCATGATTTTGTGATGAATGCACTAAATGTTATGTGTATGTTATGTGCACTAAAGGCTAAGGCCATATGCATGATATTATGTAGTGGGACATGTCACATGTATTTTGATCTTACACATATGATAAAAGCATGTCATGCACACTCACAAGTTTGTTAGTTAGTTTTGCTATTGGGATTTTCCATAATCTCATTATCCCCCAACTAACCATTGTAGGTACAAGCTCAAGCAAGGGTAAGGAGCAAGTGGAATAATGATTGAAGATGGCACAATGATATGCTTTTGTTTATGGAGTTATGTAAAATGATTGGAACTTATGTTTAAGTAAAATTTGTAGTCATGAAGTGTTAAACTCCTACATGATAAATGGGTAATTATACATACATACATACATGCATGATCATGAGCAAGTGAGTTAAATAAGTTAAGCATGTATGAAGAGGAGTTTTAAAATGGTAAAAGAGCCTTACCAAATTTTTAGAAAGAAAGGTTTGAGAAAGAAGGGTTCCAAAGACCCCTGAAACTGCCTAGTTTTAAAGTGATGATGAAAATAGCAAATGAGGTCCAAATGTCACAAATTTTTTCTGTTAACTACAACACATCCTAAGCTTTAAAATAAGCTAAATTTTTCTAAATTTGGATGTGTAGATAAACATTTATGATTTTCCAAATTTTAAGGGAAAAACTAGAAAAATGGAAGTGACCATTTGAACAAAGCGTGTTTTCAAAATAAATTGATTCAAATGGGAAAAATTTTGGGCCAATGAGTACTTTTCCCCTATATATCACTCAATAAGCTAAATTTAGAAATTTGAACCACTCAATTTTGATTTGTCTATAATTAATTATGAATTTTCAAATTTGGGCCAGAAATATGAAAAAGTGACAAGTGAACAGTAACATCTTTTTTTCGTTTTGAAAATTTCTGGTTCACCATTTTGGTCACATTTTTGATATCTAAAGCCCTAAAGTAGTTCAAGACTGATCAAATATGATCAAAATGAGGGGGGGGGAAGGAGGTGTTACATTACTCCTTCTGAAGGGTGTGGGTTATGTGTGTGGGGGTATTTATAATGCCCCCACAGTTGTACATTCTTGCTCTTTCTTTCCTTTTTTATTTTTTTATTTTCCCTTACACCTAACACCCACTCCCCAACCATCCATCTGCTGTACGCTGACTTCCCCCTCCATTTTCTACATTAGCATTAATTATCTATATCATCACACCTTTCTCTATAAAGACACGCCACCTCTGCATCCTATTTTTACTCTAACTTATATAACAAACAAAACCACTCCTGCAACCCTCTGTGCCACTGCTCTAATCTCTTCTACTTTTAACCCATTTTTCTTTTTCCTCTGCCACACGAAACGTGTGGTAGAGTTTATATATTTTTTTAAAAATGATGTTGAAGGAAATGTCATCACCTCTATTGAGAAGACAGGCGTAATGAGAAGAAGAACTTCCAGAAGAATGGTCAGCACTGCAATTGTGGGAAGAAAGGTCACTTTGCTTGTGATTGCTGGCTTAAGAAAGTTGAAGGAAATGTCATCACCTCTATTCATAAGAATGACAGTGAAGAAGAATGGGACTTCCAAGCATCATACGCCATTGAAGAAGAAATACCTTTTAAAGATCAAGAAGAACTTCTAGAAGAATGGTCAGTGCTACAACTGTGGAAAGAAAGGTCACTTCGCTCGTGATTTCTGGTTTAAGAAAGTTGAAGGAAATGTCACGACCTCCAATCATAAGAATAACAGTGAAGAAGAACGGGACCTTCAAGCATCATGCGCCATTGAAGAATAAATACCTTTTGAAGATCCTCAAGAAAAAGTTGAGATAGCAGCTCCTTGTGTCACATAACCAAAGAATTGGATTGTAGATTCAAGTTGGTCCAATCATATGACTTGAGATTGGAAGAAATTATCAAGTAGGCAGAATGCAAAGGAAGAGAATGGTGGTGACCACTGATAATGCTAAGTTGCCGATCACACATATCGGTAAAACTGAGATAGTACCTCGCTACAATTCTCATCCAATATAACTATATAATGTATATGGTGTGATTGGTGTGAAGAAGAATTTGCTTTCCGTATCTCGGCTTACTGATTTTAGAAAGCATGTACTGTTCGGGCTAAAAGATTTCAAGATTTACAAAAGTTTGAAGGTGATCGGGATATCGGTTATGGAAGGGCATGACGAGAGTCAATATTAATGTCAGCAGAAGCATCATAGTGGATAAGACAAGGAAGAATGAGGCTGCACATCTATGACATGTTAGCTATACTAAGCTCAAGGTGATGATGAAGAAATCACTGTTGAAAGGTCTCCCTCATTTGGATGTACAAGACGACAATATATATGTTGGCTGCCAATACGGTAAGGCACATCAACTTCCTTATGATGATTCAAAGTTTATGCCACTTCAATTAGTTCATTCAGACGTATTTGGGCCAGTAAAGCAAGCATTGGTGAGCGGTTATCGTTACATGATTATCGTTATCGATGATTATTCTAGATAAGTCTGGGCTTTCTTCATAAAACAAAAATCTGAAGCCTTAGAAAAGTTTAAAGAATTCAAGAAGGTGGCCGAAAGTGAGACAGGGCTGAAAGTTCAATGCTTGCAGATTGATAACGAAGGTGAGTATACCTCATATGAGTTCTATAATTTTCTGGGAGAAAGTAAGATA
Organism: Vachellia pachyceras; assembly: GCA_025593235.1. Lineage (NCBI taxonomy): Eukaryota > Viridiplantae > Streptophyta > Magnoliopsida > Fabales > Fabaceae > Vachellia > Vachellia pachyceras. The sequence goes on from JANTPZ010128261.1 coordinate 6,069, forward strand.
CGACGTCAACTAACAAAATGGAGTTGCTGAAAGAAAGATTCAGCATTTAGAAGAGATGCGCAGGAGCATGCTTCATACTAAGAATTTACCAACAAGATTCTGGGTAGAATGCATGAAGAATGTTGTCTATGTAAAAAACAGACTACCTCAAGTAAGACTAAAGTTTATCTCACCATTTGAGAAGTTGTGGAGGACTAGGTCCATGGTAAGTCATTTTCGAGTATCGGCTGTGTATGCTATGTGTTTGTTCCTGATCAGCAACGAAGCAAGTTTGAGAAAAGGGCAGTACGATGCATATTCATGGGCTATAAGAATGAATGAAAAGGATGGAGGTGTTGTGATCCAATAACTGGGCATTGTTATGTCTCATGGAATAAGGTATTTGATGAAGCATCTTTGTAATATCCACCCTTTTCTGTAAACTGACATAAAGGCCAAACTGAAAGTTATGAGATGAGTGAAGCCCTAGAAATAAAAAGTATAGAAACAGAAGATGTCAATGGACCAAAGAGACCCCCGTCAAATTAGTCCTAAGGCTTTGAAATTACTAAGAATGTAAGCCAGGGACATAAATGCCATAAAGTATAAAGACTAAGGGCAATATGGTCATTGGATAAAAAGGGTCAAACCGGTAGTCAAAGTTCAAGTTAAAACCCACAGATAGAAAGCACAGAAAAAGTTGATACTGATGGGATGGATAACCGAAAGTTAGACCTAGCTCAGTGGGAGAAATTTTATGAGAACTCTGCAGTTAAGTATGCTCACCCTGGAGTAGTGTAAGGATGGGTGACCTCCTGGGAATGACCCAGATGTCATTACACAAAAAGATCAGGGTGAAAAAGTCAAAGACAAAATGGGAATTACGAAAAGTTAGACAGTGTAAGGGCATTTTGGTCATTTGACAGTCAAAGTCAAAAAGTCGACTATTGACCAAAATATTAGAAAAATTCACAGATGCCCAAAAGTTAGAGTAAAACTCACTGATTAATAGAGTTTCGACATATTGTTGAAAATCGGCCTAGATTTTTATTTATAGAATTTTAAAGATCTAATGGCCAAAATAATTATTTGAGGTATCAGGAGACATCAATTAGTTGAGTTCAGGTCATAGAAAAATAAAGTGAATTTTATATTATTTAATAAAATTATTGCACAATATACGATTGAGGCGATTTTCCCGATTAAAGAGAAAAAGACCTGAAAATCTCCGAAATATAATTAATTTCAAAAATTAATTTTGGACAATCTAGAGGGAATTTCGGGAAAAGGAAAAGGGCTAGAGCATTAGTAGAAAATGTAGTAATTTTTGAGGCTCTAAAAGTAAATTGCCCGTCAAAAATACGTTTTGGGGATTTTTCGACAGGATAAAATTACCCTATTATTTTTGGACTAATTTCAAGGGTATTTTTGGGAAGATATTTTTGCATATTAGTAAATGAATCATGTAGATTAAAAGAGGAATAAAAATATCTCCAGAAGGATAGGGAAAATTTATTGGAGCTAAGTTACTTTTACCAGCGGAAGTTGTAATCAGTAGAAGTAACCGAATGGAGTTTGGTTTGGTTAGTGTAACCAAACCTCAACTAGATTTTTTAGCCTCAATGATGACACCTTTATGTCAACCAATGAGAGCCAAGCAAGTTATAATATCCATAATTTTTATGTTAGCTAAAATAAATGCTAATCCGACAACTAGAAAATGAAAAGGGAAACCAGAGGTGCTTGTTTGGTTGATTTCTAAATTTTGGGAATGGCAAACCCTAAGGGGAGGTTCTTGTTGATACCTTGTTTTGATGATAACAAATTTTTAATTCAATGATTACATGGCAGGATTTGGAAATGTTTTTGAAATATTGAAAGACTGTCTTTGTAGTTCAAAAACTCGAGTTTGATATTCAAAAAACTCAAGTTCTATGCCTTTGATTTGAAAACTTTCAGTGAAAACTCGAGTTTCCAAGAAAAGGTTTTGATGACTCGAGTTTCATCTTCCTACAACTCGAGTTTTGTGCCTCAAATCTTCTGTTCAAGGAACTTCGCATGCAAGAACTCGAGTTGCATCATTGAAGAACTTGAGTTTCCCAAAACTTTCAAGGAAAACTCGAGTTTCTAGCTTCAAGTTGTCATGACTCGAGTTACATCCTTTTTAGAACTCGAGTTGCATACCTAAAAATCTATTTTCTAGGAACCTTTTGTGCTAGAACTTGAGTTGCAGTCTTGAACAACTCAAGTTTCCCAAAACTTTCAAGGAAAACTCGAGTTTCCAACATCAAGTTGTGACAACTCAAGTTCCAAGTTTATAAAACTTGAGTTTCTTGACCCTGAACTACTGAGGAAGCTTTTTGGTATACTAAAACTCGAGTTGCAGAATCATATAACTCGAGTTGCATAACTGGTTTACAAAAACTTTGAACATAAACTCGAGTTATAGCATTAAAGTTTCAGTGACCTGAGTTACTCACTTTTTAGAACTCAAGTTTCACAACATGGTTTCATAACTTGCATTCTAAACTCAAGATTCCAAATAAAAGTTTTTAAAACTATGTTATGAAACTTTGATTATAAACTTGAGTTTTCAGATTAAAGTTTTATTAACTTGAGTCAGGCACTTTGAAAACTTGAAGTTTTATCACATAACGTTTCAGATTGCTGTAAATCCATGAGATAGAACTCGAGTCATGAATTCCTTCAACTCGAGTCCTAACTTTATCTGGCAATAGCGTCTGACAACTGAGCCTCACTTTTACCAAATCCTTCCTTATTCCTGTCAAAGTTTTTAAAAACTCAACTGCCACCATAAATGCTTGGACACAAACCTATGAAATCAGAAGCTTCATAAACTCCGACGATGTCAAACGAATTCATTTATTACAGCATTCATTGCACCCACCAACCAGAGACAATGGCTACTCAATTAGAGTAACGGACATTTGATCTTCTCTAACGGACACTTTGAATGAGCTCAACTATAAATAGAGAAGCATTGAAGACAGAAAGAGATGATGATCAACAACGCTTTTACTCATAAGCTCTCTTGTCTTCTGTAAACATTCAAAATTATTCTATGATCTTCAGTGATTAGCATATCTACTCTTTTGAGAGTTTAAACTTGTGATTTATTCTTGTATTTGGTTAGAAACTCAAGGACGGGGCCTTGAGATTATTGGGTTGTGAGATTGTAAAAAAAATAGAGAGTGTAAGTCTCTATTCACTTGCATTTAGTAAAGGGGAGTGTGACTTCTTGATTGTAAATGCTTGTGAGCCCTGTTGATTGCTTTTAGTGGATTGCAAATCTCAGAGGAGCTCTGAGAAATGGACGTAGGTCAGAGAGGATCGAGCCAGGATAAATCGCCGTGTCCTTTATTCCTCTGTATTCTCGGTAACTTCATTTTAATTTCTGTGATTTATGTTTTAATTTTTAAACATGACCTATTCACCCCCTCTTGATCAAATCCTACTCTATCATTTGGTATCAGAGCAGGTCTCTTGTTTAAAGGACGTAACTATCTCAAGAGCAATCATGGCAGGATTTGGCAAACACGTGATAGCCGATGGAGCATCAATATCCAGACCTCCAGGATTTAACAGCCAGAAGTTCTCTTTTTGGAAGATAAAGTTCCAGAACTTTATGATGATAACTGACTTTGATTTGTGGGATATTTTTGAAACAGGCAACATTGTGAAAATGAAGTAAGACAAAGACCAACTGGTTCCAAAGCTGAAAGCAGAGTTTGATAATGAAGACAAGAAGAAGATGCTATTGAATCGAAAAGCTGTCCTAATGTTGCAAGCAGCTTTAAATGAGACGATTTCTTCAAGTTCTGCACTTTACCCTTCACAAAACACGTGTGGGAAGCATTTTAGATTGCTTACAAAGGAACTGAGGCGGTAAAGGAAAGCAGAGTAAACATGCACACCACTGAGTATGACTTACTCATAATGAGGGATGAAGAAACAATTGCAGAATTCAAATGCGGCATACTCACCTTATCAATAAGTTAGTTCCTCTTGCAAAAACATATGATCAACGTTCCCAAGAGAGAAAGATTCTCAATGTACTATCCAGCAAGTGGGAAGCGAATGTAACAGCCATCGAAGAGTCCCGTGGAGAGCCAATGACTTTAGTGGCAGTATTATTTGGGAGCCTTGCAGAATATAAGAGCAAGCAGAAATTCAAGAAAGAATTATCCAACATCAAAGAAAAGAAGAAAAAGGGGCTTGTACTCTAAACTGCCAAAGAAAAGGAAAAGGAACCTGAAACAGAGAAGGATGAAGAAGAAGGTGTAGAAGATGAAGAACTTGAAATGGTAGTTCGCAAGTTCAGAAGAATGTACTAAAAAGATCAGCAGACCTGACGACTACTAAAAGGAGGATCAAGCAGAATTGTATGCTACGAATGTAAAAAACTAGGACACATCACGGTAGATTGTTCCTGATTGCTATTTAGAACAAAGAGAAGGAGAAAAAGAAACCAAGATTCTTCAAGAAGAAAAAGGCATATGTCTTTGGCATTTGGGACGACAGCACCACAGATGAAGAAAGCGAAGCAGAAGAAGAAGCAAACCTTTATCTAGTGGCTTAGGAAGAAGAAGAATCAGAGAAAGAGGAGGTACTTCTCACCAACCCCACTTATGATGAATTACTTGAAGATTATGATGAAATGCGCCTTGAATTGTTAAAATTTGCAAAAGAATTATCATTTCTTAGGAAAAAGGTTAGGAAGCTGGAAAAACCAATTGAGAAAATTGTCACTGCTTCTGTGTGCTCTAAATGCGAAATTTTGAAAACAAAAATGATAGATTAACTAAGTCTCTTGGAAGATTTACAAAAGGCAGTGAGATGTTACAAATCATTTTGAAAACCCAAAGAGTAACTAATGACCGTAGCGGCATAGGTTATAACCCAGCAAATGATTTTCACAAAGGAAAGAAGAAGAATGGAAACAAAAGATTTTTAAAGTTTTTCCAAAGATTTGTGCACATGTCTGAACCGTTTGCCTTTTGCAATTATTGTAATAGAAAGGGACATAGAACTACTTCTTGTCATCTTAAGAAAAAGAAAGATCTTGGAACTTACAAATGGGTACCTAAAGGAACTTATGTTCTAAAGGCATCTAGCACTAACCTAAAAGGACCCAACAAGACTTGGGTACCTAAATCAATTAAATGATCTTTATGCAGGTTTTTCTTAGAGCATCTAAGTCAAGTAAGTGGTATATCGATAGTGGATGCTCAAGACATATGACAGGTGACAAAAAACAAGTTTGTTAACCTTAAAGCAAAAGAAGGTGGAAAAGTAAGCTTTGGAGGCAACCAATCCGGCAGATTTGTTGGAGTTGGTTAAGTCAGTAATGCTAATGGAGCACCAGTCAAAGATGTTTATCACGTGGAAGGGCTGTGTCAAAATTTACTAAGCGTGAGCCAAAGTGCTGATAAAGATAATTGGGTGATCTTTGACTCATAAGAATGCTTCATCATTAATAAGAAAGATCTACTGATCAACAAAGAAAAGTTGAACATACAACTCCGAGCTCCAAGGGATGGTAATTGCTACACCATTGACTTAGAAAATGCTTTCCCTAACTCATGTTTAATTAGTCAAGCTGATGAGAGTCGTTTGTGGCATAAACGTTTAGCACATGTTAACATGAATAAACTTGACCAATTAATCAATAATTAATTAGTTCAAGGGATTCCAAAAATTAGTTTAAAAAATGACTTACATGTCAAATGGGAAAATAAACCAAGTCTTCTTTTAAATCAAAAAGGGAGATTTCAACTAAGAGACCCTTTGAACTACTTCACATGGGCTTGATGGGTCCCGCAAGAGTAAAGAGATTAGGAGGAAACCTTTACATTCTAGTTATTCTAGATGATTTCTCTAGATTTACATGGACCATATTCTAGCATCAAAGAATGATACTTTTGAATTATTCATTACTTTTCCCAAGAAGGTAAAAAATGAGAAGGGTATGTCCATTGTTTCCATTGGAACAGATCATGGTGGAGAATTCGAGAATGGTAACTTTGAAACATTCTGTAAAAGAGAAGGAATCAGCCACAATTTCTCAACCCCAAGAACACCTCAACAAAATGGTGTCGTGGAACGAAAGAGTCGAGTACTTGCAGATATAGCTCGAGCGATGATGTCAGAAAAGAAAGTTTCCAAAGTATTTTGGGTAGAAGCAATCAGCACGGCATGTTACATATCCAACTGAGCCTACATCAGAACTTCCATGGGAAAGATTCCTTATGAGCTGTTCAAGGGAAGAAAGCCAAACCTTTCTCATTTGCATATATTTGGGAGCAAATGTTTCATCCACAATAACGACAAGGATAATCTCGGTAAATTCGATCCTAAATTTGATGAAGGCTTATTCCTAGGATACTCCTATAGAAGTAAGGCATTTAGATTTTAACAAACGTACTTATGTGGTAAAAGAGTCAGTACATGTAGTGTTTGTTGAAACCGAACCTCAAGTGAAACTCGATCTTGATGAAGAAGTTATTATTTCAAAAGGTTTTGAAAATTCAAAGAAGGATAGTTCAATCAATGACCAAGCAACAAATGATTTTGTAAATGATCAATCGAATGAACATCTTCAAACCCCTCAACCAAAAGAATGGAAATACATCCACAACCGCCCTCTAAATCAAGTGATTGGAGAAGTGGATGAAGGTGTACGAACACAAAAATGATTTCTAAATGAGGCTCAATTTTCAGCATTTATTTCAAAAAGGAGTCTTAAAATGTTGAGGAAGCTTTAACCGACAATGATTGGATTATAGCTATGGAAGAAGAGCTAAATCAATTTGAAAGAAACCAAGTTTGGGACTTAGTACCCCGTCCAAATGATCATCAGGTCATAGGCACTAAATGGATATTTAGAAACAAACTTGATGAATCTGGAAACATTATCAGGAATAAAGCTTGATTAGTGGCCAAAGGTTACAATCAAGAAGAAGGGACTGATTATGAGGAAACATATGCTCCAATGGCAAGATTGCAAGCCACACGTATCCCACTTACTTTTGCGTGCTTAATGAATTCTAAACGTTTTCAAATGGATGTCAAAAGTGCTTTTCTAAATGGGTTTATTATGGTGGAAGTGTATGTTAAACAACCTCCAGGTTTTGAAGATTTTTCTAAGCCCGATCATGTTTTTAAACTCAAGAAAGCACTTTATGGTTTAAAACAAGCTCCAAGAGCTTGGTATGAAAGACTTAGAACTTCTTGATAAAGAAAGGTTTCACTAGAGGAAAGGTTGATACAACTTTATTTGTTAAGCGTTCTAAATCTGGTATTTTAATTGTACAAATTTATGTTGATGATATCATTTTCGGTGCAACTAACAACGATCTATGCTAAGAGTTTGCTAAGATTATCAGGCTGAATTTAAGATGTCAATTATGGGAGAACTCAACTTCTTTCTTAGACTTCAAATCAAACAAAGGAAGAATGGCATTTTCATTAGTCAGACGAAGTATCTAAAAGAGCTTTTAAAGAAGTTTGGGATGTATCAGTGCAAAAGTTCAGGCACTCCCATGAGTTCAGTGGCATTGCTTGATGCTGATACAAAAGGCAAAGACTTTGACATCAAGCGATATAGAGGAATGATTGGTTCGTTGCTCTATCTCACGGCCAGCAGACCAGATATTCAGTTCAGTGTTGGAATGTGTGCACGTTATCAAGCAGCACGAAAGGAATCACATGCTGAAAACGTGAAGAGGATCTTTAGATATCTTGCTGGCACCATTGATCTTGGAATATTGTATCCCAAGGGAACTAATGAAGAGCTGATAGCATACTCAGATTCTGACCATGCGGTATAAAAGACTGATAGGAAAAGTATGAGTGGTTAATTCCAGTTTCTTGGAGGTTCATTAGTATCATAGTTCAGTAAGAAGCAATCAACAGTTTCACTATCCTCAACAGAAGCTGAATACATAGCTGCTGTAAGCTGTTATGCTCAAGTGCTGTGGATAAAACAACAACTTCAAAACTTGGGAATGAATTTCACAGAAATTCCCATACTCTGTGACAACACCAGCACTATCAATTTGTCGAAGAATCCTGTGCATCACTCTCGGACAAAGCATATCGATATATGTCATCACTTCATCTGAGATCATGTGCAAAGGAAAGACATCAAAGTGGTTTTCATTCCAACCCATCAACAAATAGCAGACATCTTCACCAAACCATTAGCCAGGGAGCAATTCATGAACATTCGAAGAGAATTGGGAATGGTGAATCCCAATGAACTGTAAGTAATGTTAATTTACCATTATTTTGATGATTGATTATACTAACTTAAGCATCGGAGTGTTTTTTGTAAATTTTGCAGGCTTCTGTGTAAGTGCCAGAAACAAGTTTAAAGAAACAAAGCTTAGAAACTCGAGTTATGGGAGAAAGAAACTCGAGTTGTGACACGAAGGCTTGAAACTCGAGTTATGACAAAAGGCAACTCGAGTTCCAACACTATTTCAGAGAACTGGAAGGGAAAACTCAAGTTCTAGCATTCAAGTTTGTGTAACTCGAGTTCTGGTAGCTGACAATTCGAGTTCAGGTATGCATTTTTCCTTCACAGGCCTGAAACTCCAGTTCTGGAAATGCACAATTCGAGTTCTAAGGCGTCTGTTCATATGGGAGTCACAAAACTCGAGTTCTGAAAAACCAAAACTTGAGTTCTTGACTACTAGTTATTTTTTTCCTCTGGAAACTTGAGTTTTGAAAGACTAAAACTCGAGTTCCATATCTGAGAAACCAATTCTCACTGAATGAAAATCGAGTTAAGGAATCCAAAACTTGAGTTCCATTACTAAAAACTATATTCCCCCTCTTCTGCCATAGCTCGAACCCTAACCTCTGTTTTCCTAACTCGAGTTCTCTCAAATCCGTTTCTTTTTCAACCATTACAACTGTTCAAAAATGTCGTATCCTTTCATTCTCATCAAACCCATAAAAACCCCTATACATTCCACCATTATTAACTTATTTTCATTACCCAATCTTCCCTCTAAACTACTCGACGTCGTCACTCTCTTTTTGGCCAAAAATTCCATTTTTTCGTGCTTTTCGATCCATTTTCTTCATGCCTCGCACCAAAGTAACTACAGGGAAGTCTTCCAAATCAACTTCCAAAGCCCCCTCTAAATCCCAATCAAGATCTCAAACTCCCTCTAAGCATGTGGGTATTGCCGAACCCTCTGAGGAAAAAACAGAGACTCCTCCGGTTAGAAGACCAAGAACAGGGGCTCCAAAATCCATTATAAGCAAGAAAGACAAGGGCAAGGCACCCATGGTGAACACTTCATCTTAGCCAGAGCCCACTCCTACCTATCATCATTCTAATTCTGAGACTGAAACTATCTCTCCCATTCATGAGGCTTCATCATCTCGGTAGAAAGGGTCCAAGAAGGAAAAGAAGTCTCAACCAGAGATTCCAGAGGCACCTTAGGGCTACAATGCCAATTCGGTAATGATTAATTGCCCTTTAAAGTTTAAAGATAGAGACTTATGTGAATTTCGATCATAAAGTGGTTTGCTAGGATAGTATGTAAAGGAATATCTAGAATATTATAACATTCTGATTTCATTGCAAACTCCTTTTAATCCTGATATGGTTAGAGTCTTCTATAACAACATGGTTAAAATGAATGTTGCTGGAAATAAGAAGAAAGTTATAGAATATGGGCTGCAGATGGTCATGCAGGGTAGTCGAATCAATATTTCTGCTAGATTGCTAAATGTTTATCTGGGTAGGGAGGCTATGATAAGGCATTAAAGGACCTTGGAAATGTAGAGATATTTGAGGCATTGAGGCCAGGTGAAGAATTTCAGGAGGGACAGGGCTTGTATTTTGATCCGTCTTCCATTCCACCATTGCAAAGGATCATCCATTACGTTTATTCTTGCTGCATGGTAAATAAAGGCAAGAACTTTACTCATCTCTCTCTAATGGACTATCAGATTCTTGGTTCCATTATGAAGAAGGAGAAGAGAAATATTGCAGATGGTCCTCCTTGAGAAGCAAAAGCTGGTGCGATCAAAATCAAATAAGATAACTTTACCTTGTCCAAGCTTAATCTCCCGCATCATGGATCTTCATCATGTTTGGTATCTTCTCCCTGATCAGATACCATTGACTCCTCAGCAGTTTATGACAAACACATCTATCGGATGAACATTGAAATCATCAATACTGAGCCAGAAGCTGCTCCTAGGAGGAGGAGAAGGACCACCTCTGCTACCTCTTGAGGCCAGAAAGAGGCCTAATCATCTGCCACATAGCAGCATCACTCTATTCCCTCATTCTCTCAGGTAGCCTTACAGACCTTTATGAAGAATGAATTAAGGAGAATGGGAGAAGAGTTTACCACTGCTTTCTATGCTGAGACTCAGAGCCATGTACATTATATGTTTCAGTCATCCTTATATGTAGCCGTTGCAACCTTGCTTCAGTCTTTTGACTCATTCCAAGCTTCTGTATCAGGTGAGTTGGCATCTTTGTCTCACTCACTTTAGGGATTTGATAGTAGAGTTAGGTCTCTTGAGCATTATATCAGAGGTAGCTAGACACCTCAGCCAACACCACCACCGGGGTCTGAGCCTTCATCTTCTGAGCGATTGTTTGCCCAGATTGATTTTTCTACTACTGCTCAGCCTTTAGATCCTGTTCAGGCACCTCCACCCAAGACCTATGTTCCTCATCCATTCACCTCTCCTGACCTTCCGCCTCCATCTCCCTCTCACCCTCTTTGAGTGATGACAAAAAAGGGGGAGAAGTATTCTGAGTTTAGATGCTTTTGTTTCTGTTTTGTTTTGTTATGAATTGGTAATATGACTTGGCTTGTTATGGATTATGATATTATGGTTTCTTATGTTTAGGATTGTGTGGTGATTGAATTTTATTTGTATTAGTTTTCTACTTGAATTTTCAGAGTCTTGGAGTCAATTTTAGCCCATACATGACCTTTCATGTTTAAGTTTAGATTAGGAGTTATTGATTTGGATTAATGTGATTTTGGGCACCTATGCAATGAATAATGATTTATTGTGCCTAAATTGCATCATGAGCAAATGATACTGCCCATATTTGATTTCATTTCAGGAACTCCTTACAAAAGGCCAAGGGAAGCAGTGCTGGAGAAGTTCGCCGCGGCACAATTCAACATTGGCCACGGCCAAAGTTCAAGAAGTCATGCAAGAACTCTTGAGTGAGGTTCGCTGTGACAAACCTGAAGTTCACCATGGCGAATATCGTGCAGAACCAAAATCTTTACCTCAGAAGGAAAACAACCCGACGTAGCTTGATGGATCTGACCCAGGACGGTTTATTATGCTGAATTAGGGTATTTTCGAAGAAGGAAAGAAAGGAGGCTGCAGAACTTGAAGAGAGCAAAGAGAGGAGAGAATCACATTCCCATTTCACCCTACCTACACACTTCCACCATTTCCCCCCATTTCTTCATCATCCATCCATCTATCATGCGTTCATCATCCATTTGAAGCTCATTCCCATCATCCATGAGGAGCTGAACATCTCCACCCTTTTGAAGATGAAGTGAACCGGAGTTCCAAGTGCCAAAAGGGGAGTATTTGTTTTTAGTCTATATTTATATTATGGATTACTTGGATTCTGAGCTGGACTTTGTAATTTGTGTGTAAATGATTGATCACAGTTGAGCTAAACTTGGATTATTGTGTATTGAGTTGTTTTGTGATTGACAAAGTAGAATGGAGTTCATTTTGCTTATTCAATGAAATCTTGTTGGTCTCTTCTATCATCCTAGTTGTGCTTGGTTTTAGAGTCAACAATGTATGGAGTTGATTTTGTATTTTGGTACACACACTAAGTGGTCTTAAAGGATTTCATGGGATGGAGTTCATTTCATGTTATTTTGGACCCATCAAGTCGTGTGGGGATTTAGAAGGTGATCATTGTATGATGCTCTGGACCCATACGAATTGTTGGGGTTTTTGATTTTGAAAACTTAGTGCGAAAGCCAATACTTTCCCTTATCTTTTGTGAACTATGATGGAACACTTTGTTTTCAAGAGGCACCCATCATCACACACACACTTCTCTTTCTCAAGGCTGCCTTTACTTTTGTTCTCAATCAAGAAAATACCAAAAAAGAATTTAGTTGTTTTATAATTAGTTAAGATACATAGTCTAACTTGCATCAAACCCTGATTGCATTTGCATCGCAAGCATAGACCCAAGCTAAGAATTATTGGTACGCCTTCTTGCTTCCAGAGAGAACGACCCTGGGGTTGCACTATACAACCCTTGGAAATCAAAATTAATATTCTTGATCCATTTTCAAGGCTAGACAGCGACCTATGTTTGCAATTTGTGGCTTAGTACGGACCAAGAATTTGGCGCCGTTGTCGGGGAAGCAAAGTGCCAATAGTTATTAGATTGTGTTTTTGTTTGTTAGTTTTGCATCTTTATTTATAGATAGGGTTAGTATGTGAATATTTTAGCATTGCATAGTAGATTGTATCTCTTTCTGCTGCACTCTGCATAAAATCTGCATTTTCACTGCGACCAATTTCATTTTCACAGAGAAATTCTTCTCGAGTGTGTTGCGCCGCGACCAAATTTGACTTTAGCCGCGACAAAAATTGCATTTCTGAATGAGAGATACCCTCTTGGGTACCTTTTACCATGGCATAAATCACATTTAGCCGTAGCGATATCCACTTTTCACACTTCATTCACTTCATTCATCTAAATTTCAACACATACATATAACATAACCATACATACACCTGCATACACTCATACTGTGACACTCCTTAATCTTTACCTTTAGCTTCATTAAATATCTATTTGGAAGCACCTTTAGACCTTCAGTGACTTAGAGTAACCAAAGAGTGAAAAATAAAATTTTCAAGTTTAGGGTTACTATTCACGTTAATATTCACAGATTTTTGGGCCAACTTTGAAAATTCATAACTAATTCTAGAATAATAGAAATTGAGTGCTTCCAATTTCTACTTGAAGCTTATAAGTTCCTCTATGAAGGAAAAATACTAATTGAGTCATTAGCTTGTCCAATTGATACATTTCACTGTGTGAAAAGTACTGTTCATTTGGCAATTTTTCATTTTCCAATATTTTCAATGATTTTCTTCAATCTTTGGAACTTAATAACTTTCTGTACAAAACTTTAAATTCAGTGTTCTTTAGCTCGTTTCAAAGCTTGCAATGTGAACTATTTTTCTGTAAAACTTTATCTCATTTGGAGTTCACTGGCTCTGTTTTTCGATAGGCCAAAGTTAGGGGTTTGACCAACTTTACTTTGATAAAAAGTCAAACTTTTCATTTTCAAACTTTATCTTTTTGAAACCCTAACTCCTAATCCTTTTTGAACCATATTTGATCATTCATTTAGGAGTTCTTGGCTATCATATATCATTCATACATGCATGGGCTCATTAGACATATTACATTACATACATACATTCCAAGGTTGTCCACATAATTACAACATAATCTCATGTGAATATCCATGCACAATTTCTTGCTTCATGCAT